>JAOXYD010037618.1:0-13857 GCA_028565735.1 Pinacopodium congolense | reverse complement strand
TATCAATCCTCGTGGGATCGATACCGTTCTTTACTACAAGTACGACCCATATACTTGCGGTTTTGAGCGTAAAACTCATAGGTTGTTTTGCAACTTAACAGGAAGATCCAGTTTGATTCTATGTTTGCCTTTAATCAGTAGTGTCATAAGTTGAGTTTGTTTATGTACGCTGATGAAAACTAGTCTTGATGTGTTTAGTAGCTTGACATTTGAGTTGGCCAAAGTTTGAAAGATTGCATGCTCTTAATCCTTATGAAGATGAATTTATAGGATGGATTGGTTGTGTTTGAGTTTGCTTGAGGACCAGCAAAGTTTTAACTATGGGGAAGTGAATAAGTGTGCTTTTAGGTTATGTTTGTAGGTTGTTTTTAGGTGTTTTAGGTGTTTCTTTGTGTGTTTTAGCTTTAGTTTATTTCATCTTTTGCATCTTTCAATGATCTTTGAAGTGTTTAAGTGTTTTTTTTTAATGTTTAAGGGTGGATTTTGAGCTTATTTGAGGGATAGTTTGATGCACATTGTTGGTTGATTTTGCAGGCGTTAGGATTTCAAATTTGGGTATTTTTTAGGTTACTTTGATGGCTTACTAGGAGAATTTTAGAGCTTAGATGGTCATCACAATTGATGGAGAGGAAGATTAAGATGTTAGGAGTCTCCAATTCAAATTTCAGGTTAATCAGAGGTTTGGAGAAGAAGTTATGGCCAAAAGAGTGAAGGGTGTTCAAAGCTGTAGGAATCAAGTCACGATCGTGACCTAGTCATAATCATGACTAACGCTGTTCATGAGCCCTCTATCACAATCGTGACTGGGTCATGATTGTGACAGTAGGTCTGATCCTGGATGAGTCAAATGTGGGATTTTAAGTATCTTGACCCTCCTTTTGACATATATAAGGGCTCAAAATGCTGGGAGCCTCTAACATTCATTAGACAACATCCAAGAAGAGGCAAGGAAGAGGTTTTTGGTGGCTACACAAAGGAGGCAACTCAATCAACCTTGGAAATCATCAAGAAAAACTAGGACATAAATCTCCTGTCCCCTTTTTTTTATGTCGCCTCCATATCCCCTTTAATAAAATCACTTTATAGGACCCATTGGATTTATATATTATATTTATATATAGTGAGTCCCACAAGTGATTTTGTTAGACGGGATATGGAGGGGACAAAAAAAAGGGGGATAGGAGATTCTCATTCATAAAACCACTACTTCTCGACAAAGGTTCTCCTTCTTCCCATTATGGGTATGGTTTAAGTCGAATGTCAAAACATACCTAGCTTCCAAGTTGTTATAGAAACACTATCAATGCTTATTTAACAAAATAGAGATCATAAACTGCAAATTGCTAAATTCACAATAGCATATTCATCAGAAGATAATTATGACCTAACATGTAAGTCGCTAGACTACTTGAAGGAGAGTTATAATGTCGTAGATGTGAGGGACATGCTCTACATGCAATTTGCGTAATAATGCTAGTTCAAGATCCTTGATGATGTGTCTACCATATTTTCCAACAATTGGCATGATATCCATCTTTGATGAAGATTTATCATTCTTACCCTCATAAACTTGGTCTACTTTAACCTACAAGGTGCATATAGCAAATTCTATATGCTTCGTAATGCATGTGCTCATTCTCTGATCACAACATAAAATGTAGTAGTTTAAATAGCATGTACTGCAAACCAACAATTCATGATACCAAAAGCAATATCACCCTAAAATATCACTTAATCTAACCTTAAAACCAACATTTTTTATGACCTCTGTATCAGCAAACCTACATAGCAACAAACATTGCCAAAATTCAAACTCCATCACACATCATTTTCTAACTAACTTAATCACCAATAAAAAAACATGTTACTAAAAGCAATACTCACCTTGTCTTCGATTCCACTTTTCTTCATATATACTGGCTATAAATAGATTTGAAACTTCTCCTTCCAATGTTGTCACTAAACTGACCCTTTGGTGAATTTAGGTGTCATTTCTTTAAAGCATGCACTCAACTTACAACGTTAATTATAAATTTATCACAATCCCAATGTGTTATAAGCATCTTCAACATTTACCATAATCTTAAACTTCTTTATTTTCATCTTCCTTGATGTACTATCTCTCGAGGCCTACCAATTTACTCAGCCTTCATATTTTCATTCCCTCCTACCTTATCACCACCATCCCCCTTCACTTTAATCTCGTGCCTACCACATACTCTATCCTCCGCTTAGGGACATCATTCTTTCTTCCCTATAACTTCACCACCTCCTTCAGTCTTTACAACATTCTTATACTTTCGGGCCTTTATTGTTGTCAATTCATGTCCTCTACATTCTATTAAACTCTATAAATTTATAGATGAAAGGATTTACATTTGAATGAAAAATCAATTGTAGTTCAATCTCCTAATCATAATCAAAGACCAGGTTACTAGTAGCGTGGTTTTTCATTATCAACCTGCAATTCCAATTTCCAAATTTTCTTGGCTTCCCCCCACTTACCACCTCACATTGTTGGAATCTCTTTGTTATATTCTAGCCTCAATGTCTACAAAAACCATAACTACCTCAACATATAGTTGTTCTATGACATATTTAACATAATAAACAAAAGACTTAACATTGTAGAAACATAACATTTTCCTTTCCATAA
This sequence comes from Pinacopodium congolense, assembly GCA_028565735.1. Lineage (NCBI taxonomy): Eukaryota > Viridiplantae > Streptophyta > Magnoliopsida > Malpighiales > Erythroxylaceae > Pinacopodium > Pinacopodium congolense. The sequence goes on along the minus strand of JAOXYD010037618.1, from coordinate 11,201 downwards.
TTGTGAGGGTGTAACTTGTCAACATCCACGGTCCCATCAATGTGTTAAGGATGAATTCTTAAGAAAATTTGAATGGCAACATAAGAAGAGCGACAATCGTTAACAAATCTATTTTATTTTGTTTTAATTGGTTTTCTTTCGTATTTTTAATATTTTCGTAGATTATGTTCTTATTTTTATTGAGATTCTATTTTTTTAGACTTTATAACTTATTAGAAGTTCTAATTAGGGTTATTATTGCTATCTCTTAAGTTTATTTAAATGTTCTAATAGTTAATAAAGAGGAACCAAACTTTTATTTTAAAAAAATAGCAACTATACAAGACCTTGTCAAGGATAGGTCTCTTTTCTTGGGTCAGCATAGATTCTTTAGAGAAAGGTGAGAATACGACTAGGTTAAAGGAGAGGGCTTTCCCCATGTCTCGACCCTTAACTACATCCTATGTTAAGGCACATACCATCTTGTTATTAGAATCATCTATCGTGGATGACTCAGAAAGCCTAGTCAACAAGCTGGAGGCTTTTATGTAAATAATGACCATGAAGCAACAAGAGTTGGAAGAGCAGGTAGAAGAGCTCACATGCCATGCCCATAAATCGAGTAAGGGTTCAGGAAGGGACAATATTGGTGGTTCTAATAGTGGCAATTGAGGGAGTTGAAGCTATTTAGAGGAGAGAATAGATGGGCAGATTGGGAATCAATTGATATCACGGTGCTGCAAACTTGAATTTCCATCTTATGATGAGTTGGTGGACCCCTTAATATGGTTGAGGAGATGTGAACAATTTTATGGGAATCAAAAACTCTAAAGGAAGAAAAGGTGGGAATGGTGGCATTCCACTTGATAGGAGAAGTCTAGTTATGGTTCTATTAGTTAGAGTAGAAGGAGTTGGAATTGGATTGGGAGGATTTAAATAACATTGTCTTATAAGGTTTAGACCACCCATGAGCAATAATCTATTATTAAAGTTGGAAAATTATTGGCAAACAAGAACTATAGAAGAATATTAGCAACAATGTTAATCCTGGTTAGCAAGGATTATAGACTTAAATCCCCATTAAAGAGTGAATTTATTCATGGCAAGATTGGTAGAGAGCCTTAAGATTAAGGTAGAGATTCAACAAATAGGGAATTTGGGAGTTGTGAAGAACATAACATAGGCTTTAGAAAGGAAATAACAATATATGTTACAAGGCAACTTTAAATTTTCAACTAGGTGGGAAACCCCTAAATCAATCGTAACCAGTGCTGCCTTTGCTTGAAATCGAAGCACCAAGGAAGATAATGAAGAAGGGAAGCCGATATGGTCTACTGCTAGTAGTTCCGGCGACACCCTAACCCCATTTTTTAAGAGGCTTTCAAAGGCAGAGATGGCAGAAAAAAGGGCTATGGGGCTATGTCTTAACTATAATGAATCCTACTTAACAAAACATAAATGCAAGAGACTTTTTTGGATTAAAGTGCCAGACTCAGATAGTGAGCAAAAGGAAGGGGTGGTAGGTGACTTGGAGATTTCATTGCATGCGATAAGTGGGACCCAAAGCTCACATATAATGCAGTTGCAAGCATTAGTGGTTGGATGGCCAATATGGGTATTAGTGGATTTAGGGAGCACTAACAATTTCATTAAAGAAAGTATAATAACCAAGATTGGTATTACAGTGAAGGAATGGTTAGGACTATAGATGGCAATGCTCAATGGAGAAAACATGCTCAGTTTGGGTATTTGCAATTTTATAGGTTAATTCTGACTATTTTGTCGCTAACCTTTATTATATTCCTTTAATTGGCTTTAATGTGATTTTAGGAGTCAAATGGCTATGTACATTGGGGCATATACTCTAGAACGTTACCTCCCTTACGATGAGTTTTAAGCTGTATAGGAAGAAAATGCAAGGGAAGGGGTAGGTTTCTAATGTAGAATCGAGAGTAGCGTCAATACAAGGACAACATTCAGTCTCCATAGCTATGGAGAAATTGTCAGTAGAATTTCTAGATTTTTTAGGAACATTCCAAATTACCACTGAGTTGAAGCTATCATCATAAAAAAATTTTAATCATAGGATCTGAGTTTGTGGTAAAGCGGCCTTATCGTTATTCTCACCTTTAAAAAGATGAGATAGAGAAGTAATGTGAGGCATGCTACAGCAAGGAATAATAAGGCTAAGTCAATCTTTATTTTCTTCACCAGTACTATTAGTGAGAAAACATGACTTGACATGGAGATTTTGTGTGGACTACAGGGAGCTCAACCACCACATGGTAAAAGATAAGTTTCTACTCCCAATAATTGATGAATCATTGGATGAGCTACATGGACAATAGTAGTTCACAAATTTAGATCTTTGTTCTAGATATCATCAAATTAAAATGGAAATTTCAAGACTCACTATAAAATTTTCAAATTTTTAGTAATGCCCTTTGGGTTAACCAATGCTCCCTTCACTTTTCAAAGTTTAATGAATAAGGTGTTTTGATCACATTTGCATAAGTTTTTCCTATTCTTCTTTAACGACATTTTAATATATAGTAAGAATTGGACTGAGTAGATTCAGCACATGCGTTTGGTTTTTAAATTATCATGAGCTCTTCTTAAGAAATCCAAGTACACGTTTAGAAAGACTCAAGTGGCATACTTACGTCATGTTATTCATGGTATAAGAGTTAAGGTAGACATAAGTAAGTTTATAGTGATCATTGATTGGCCATTACTATAATTGACCAAGGCTCTCTAAGGCTTCCTAGGATTAGTAATGTATTATAAGAAGTTCATAAAAATTATGTGAAAATGATAGCGCCTCTAACTAGCCTATTGAAGAAGAATGAATATTAGTGGGGGGATGAGGCTCATTCAGCCTTTTCTAGTTTGAAAAAAAAAAACTCTTTCTAAAGCCCTTATTCTAAGATTGCTTCATCTTAAGGAAGAGTTCATAATAGAGTGTGATACTTCTAGTAGTGGAATTGAGGCAGATTTACAACAAGAAGGCCACCTAGTTGCATTTTTAGCAAAAAATTAGCATATCGTCATCATAAGCATGTACCATATGAAAGAGAGCTTATCAATCTTACTAAGGCTATGATCCAGTAGAGACTGTATCTATAGGGGAGGCATTTCCTCATCAGGATCAATCACTTCAACTAAAATTTTTTGTTAGAGTGGGGGTTAACTACTTTCTCTCAATAACACTGGATTAGTATATTAATGGATTTTTATTTCAGGGAAGATTATAGGGTGAGGAGACTGAATCGAGCTACCAAGTCACTTTCATGATATGATGGGGAAGATGGTCAACTTTTTTAGATTTCTAAGTCATGAGCTAACATTTTTTATCCCCTTCAATAAGAAGTGACAGTCTCAGATAACTTGAGACAGTTACGAGACAACATAGAGAGGAGGACGTTGAAGTTGCTTGGGAAGTGAAGGATGGCTTGGTTTTCTTTAAAGGGAAGGTTTATTTGTTGCCTACTTCCCCCAAATGCAAACCATCTTCTCTAACATCCATAATATGGCTCAAGAAGGGTTCCAAAAGGCCTTATAAAGGGTACACAAAGATCTCTTCTAGGAAGGTATGAAATACAAAGTGGCTGAATTTATGCAAAGTTGCTTAATGTGCAAACGCAATTAGTGGGAAAATTTGTATCCTATGGGGCTCCTACAACCTCTTCTAATGCCCCAATAGATATGGATCAATGTTTCGATGGATTTTATTGAAGCATTACCTAAGGTTCAAAGGAAGTTAATCTTGATGGTGGATGTAGACAGATTCTACAAATATGCCTACTTTATTCCACTTTCTCATCTTTTCACTATTATAACTGTGGCTCATGTATTTTTCACAGAAGACTTTCTTTTGATGGGTTATTGATAGGAGTCAAATTGATTTTTTTAATGGATATTTATTATGTTTTAACCTCTAATTTCATGTTTACATATTTAATTTTTTTATTATAATTATTCAATTTGTGGGAAATGGAGATTAATTAAAGAATTATGCAAAAACTATGCAAATTTGTCACTCTTTAGAATATTTACATAGGTTTCGAGTCTAGAGGTCTGTATTATCAGGACATATACAGTGGTTAAACAGACCATCGTAGATCTTCAAGTCCACTCGCCATATTAGGGGCAACCAAATAAATCTCCACCAAATCTCCAAGATTTTGATTGAGGCATACTTCTAATTAATTCCTCTATCTAAGAAGGATCAAGTGGGAGGTCCTTAAACCTTTGAAGAGGGGAAAAACACATGAGGCATGCCATAATTGATAGAAGATCATATCTGAAATTTTTTCTACATCTTTCCTTAGTTTTTGATTGAGTGTTCTTGGAGTTCTTAGCATTCGAGCACTTGTAATCTTGATTCTAAACCGTTTTTTAAGCTACTAAGTGTTAGAACTTAATGTTATGACATTGATCTGAGCCTGAAAATCATCTTAGGGAGATTTCACAAGGGTAAGGGAGATTGTCGTCGTTTTTTTTTTTATGATGAAATGAGTGATTCTATGTGTGTGTAGATGGGTGGGAGGCAAGGGGGAAGGGTGTGTGACATTGGCAAAGGGAGAAGGAAAGAGAGAAGATGGGAGTCGTGAGAGGAAAGAAAGAAGAAATGAAGAATAAGGGAAGAAGAAAGAAATACCAAAGGGAGATAGGGAGGCCACAGAATAGGGAGAGAAAACAGATAGAAATCGGTAGAGAGAGGGGAGGAAAGAAGAGGAGGGAAAATAAAAAGGAATAGTAATAATAATAATGATAATAAAATTATAAATGGGATAAATCTAAAATTTTGAAAAGTTAGGGGTATGATTTTTTATTTTGAAAAGTTCATGATTTGTATTATAATTTTAAGAATTTTATAAAGGTTAAATAAGAAATGTGTTAGTTTTAGGGTATTTTGAAAATTTTATGAAAAATCTAAGGATAATTAGTAAATTAGCTTTAAAAATTGAAGTTATTATTTATTAATTTAATTTAATCAAAATTTTGATAAATAGGTATTGAAGATAGATTAGATAGAGATGAGATTGATATTGAGTAAAAATTTAGAGTTTTGAAATTTAGGTAAATGGTTAACTAAAATGTATTCCTTTTATGTGATTTTTTTAATCTTATATGGTTAAATGTACATTTTTGTGATATATACAATGTACATTTTATGATATTGAGTGTATACGTTTGCATATTTGAATGTTCTATGATTATTAAAAATATCGAATATTTCTCATATTATGTTAAAATTATGGAGTTGAAATATTGATTATTTTATAGAATACATGAAAATGTTGTTATTTATTATTATGTGTATATGCTTTGGAATAACGTGAATTGCAAGAATTATTATGTATTAGTTATGCGAGTGTGCGTTGAAATTGTTGAATGAAATAAATTGTGGTTGAATATGAAAGTGTATGAAGGTTGTTTAATAGAGATGATATTTTGCTTGAACGATGGTATATTGGAAAGGAAGTAGTAGAGGATTAATTGTTAGCCTGAGATAAAGTCTATTTAATAGTCATACGTAGGATATGATATGTGATTTTATTAGACATTGATAGGGTGTTGAGATATGTCCGATAGGAAAGTATTCTGTATGAATTTGTTAGATTATAAGGAAGTGTCAATTACTTTTGGTGAGGTCAATCAGCAGACCATTAAATATAACTTGCAAAAATTTACTTTATAAATGTTTTTTATGAGGTCAATTAGCAGACCATTAAATATAACTTTAATAGGCAAGCAGGACCCTTTAACTAAAATATAAAATCGCCATGAAAATTATGATAAGGAATTGCCTATAATGATTGTGTTATATAGTATAATGATATGTTTGACAAATATGTAACTGTTGTATCCTTTCTTACATCTTATCTATTATAATGTGATTTTATTGTCTATTATTGTGTTGTGAATGGGAATATTCTAATTATTCTTTTTGACTTGGTAACTCATTCTTTTTCATTTAATTTTTTAAGAGATATTTAATAATATTCAATTTATCTTAGTTTTCACGTCTTGCCTCGTTGATTGGAATAGTTGGGTCAACTGGCTACAGGACGCCACAAGAATCAGATTAGTTAGACTTTTCATTGTATTCCGACAATTTGACTTTTTTATGATACAATTAAGATTATTGACATATTTTGGATGGTTACAGGATTTATCGACATTGGAAATCGTGTTTTCTATTAATGATCATTTTCTATTTGTTTTAAGTTAATTTCTTTTTATCTATGAATTTGTTATACCAAAAAATTGGGATCCAATTATAGTTGAATTGTAAATTTAAGATTTTTTTTATTTAAAATTGGTTTAAAGAGTTAGAGATTGTCCAGTAATAATTATGTCTTGATTTAGTCTAGTAATATCCATGGCTCCCAAGTTATGACTGCTAGAAAAGACGATTCCTTGGCCAATTCCATGAAGCATAAGGCAAGTCAAATAAAGAGATAAATGACATTTTGAATATGTAGAGTAGTTCATATTTTGTTTCATACCAAAATAAAAAAAGTATGGAGTTACTAAACCTTATGAACAGATTGACAAATGGAAACAAGATAGTACAAAACTATTCTGACTTTAGAATCCATGATATTATTATTAGTATTATTATATACAATTCATTATTTATGTTATTATAATTTTTATTATTATCACTTATTTTCATGGATAAAATGTTTCCTTTTGTATTATTTATGATTGATTTCTCAATGTGTTAAATGAGAATATGTAATTAGTAAAGTATGTTGAACACTACATTCAAACATTAAAAAATAAGAAATCATTATCATAATCATATTAATTTAAATATTTTAATGACTGTAAAAGTTTATTAATAAATAGAATTAGGTTTAAGTAATTTTTATTTAAAATAATTAAATAAAAAGTTTATTTTCAAATATTAAATTAAGTTATACATAATTACTATAAATTTTCATAATGCAAATATTGCAATTTTATTTTTACTATCAAAGTGAAATAACATTTTAAATGAAATATATATATAATCTTGAATATTATTTTTTCATGATGTCTTAAAAAAACTTTGTGTTAAAACTTTTGACATATAAATACTCTTGAAAGTTGTATATGTGATAATGAATCTCTCTTAAAAAAGAATAATTGTTTTAGTGAATTTTGATAGTTAATGACATTATTATTAAGTAAGTTATTTTAAAAAAATTTCCAATTTGTTTTTTGTTGCTCTTGTGTTCAAATGAATCATTTTCTCATTTATTTTTTCTTCTATCTCATTTATTTATTCTGCCATAAATTTGAATTTGTTTTTTAATCATTTTTATAATCACAAAAAATAAATATATAATTTAAATGAGAGGATGATAAGATAAGCTCAAGACTTCTTTATAGGGAAAACCTAATTAGATAAGCTATAGTCTTCCAAAATTTATGGGGTTAAAAAAAGAGTAAATATCACTGTATCTCTTAAATTTTCGTGAATTATCAAATACTCCTCATGTTCTAACAAATTTACCAGACTCCTCTATGTTTTAGTAAAATTATCAATGTATCCCTTGAAACTATACTCGATAACATGTCGGCTAATGTGGCAGCTGATATAATAGGGTAACTGTATAGAGATTCTACTGTAGTAGGTGACGTGATAGTTGAAGTGGCAAATTATATGGCGAAGGGTACATTGATAATTTTATTAAAATACAAGGGATATTTGAAAAAAATGAAAAATAAAAGGGGGTCTTGTGATAAGTACAAAATGAAATATATTTCAATATTTATACTTTACTATATATATGAATTCATAAATAATAAATTAATAATATTTTTTAGTTACACTTTAAATTAACTTCAATTTATTTATCAGTTATAACTAAAGAAGGAACCGAGAGGCCGACCAAAGCCAATTCAATTAAAATAATAATATTTATATAATTATAATAATAATTATTATTATTATATATTATTATCATTTAGAGAAAGAGATAAACGATTAAGCCAATAATCCATATTTGGAAAAAAAATTTTAAAGATCTAACTTACTTGCATAGGCCCAACACGCTTCCTTACCTTAACGTTTTGACCAGAAATTGTCCGGGTATCCGTCGAGACTTTTACCAAGCGTTTCAGCCCCAACCCGAGAATAGGTAACTTCTCTTGACGTTCCTTCAGATAATTCCAACGCAGCGGTAGTTCGTTTCCTACACAGGGCGTAGGCTAAGATGTGGACTTATGAAAGATAAGATAAGATCTTGCAGAAGAAAGTGTTTATTTATTCATATCTTGCAGAAGATAAGATGTGGAAGATATGGACTTATGAAAGATAAGATAAGATCTTGCGGAAGAAAGTGTTTATTTATTCATATCTGAGTGAATACAAGAGAGTGAAAGTAAAAACATTGGAAGCTCAATGCTTGAATGGTTCAGAGCAACAAGTTATTCATATTTGAGTGAATACAAGAGAGAGAAAGTAAAATCATTTGAAGCTCGATTCTTGAATGGTTCAGAGCAATGAGTTATTTATAGGCATCCTAGGCAGATTTCAAATCCGGAACTGAATTACATTATATTATCATATAAGGAGGAATCTCTTTTTGAATCATCAATAGCTGTAAAGCAATCTTGTGGCCGACAACTTTATCTACTGGCAGATAGATTTTGTCACATCTTCATTCTGAATCACTGTAAAGGTTGACACCTGATGAAGAATCTTTTTTTTTTGTCGTTATCTGATTGTCTGCATGTAGGGCACATATCTTTCTTATGCTTTCTCATCTAGCAAAAGATTTTCTGAGAATCGGGATGAGATTTGATTTCTCCTGTCTCTAGTAATTTTATCTTAAAATTCATATAATTTTCAGTCGTTGTAAGAGTCCTTTTAGCAAAGGATATCATCATAGAAGATAGTGGGCTTTTGCCCCCATAAGTCCTGAATCCTCTTTTAAAGACTGCTTCTATTCCGATCATTAGGGTTTTAAGTCCAAGTCCACGTCGATAGTATAATAGACATATTATCAGCTTCCATTATCTAAATAAAATGAAAGGCATCATACTTATCATCTTCAAAGAAGTCAGGTCCTACAAACAAGAATTTAAGGACTAACAGGTCATTTGGAGTAATTATCTGGTTGTTCATGTAGAAATCTTGAACACCTTGTAATATCCATTTAGGCAGTAATGCAATCTCTGGGAAATTCAGATTGGTGAGATAAATAGTATGGATACTACCAAAATCGTACCAATCTCGTATCAGATGTGGATCAGATCCTTGGAGGAAATTTATTCTTGGGTAGATTCCTAAGAAATCAATGTATTGGGTTTCCTTGTTTTAAAGGGAATATAGCTCCTTCATACATTCATAGTGAGCTTTAATGGCAGGGTGTCTCTCTTGGAGAGATGCTATAAGTTGATGGATAAGGTTCTATGATAGAAGAAATCTTTTTCTGTGAAGTTTGAGAATATGATGTTTCGGGTCGTAGGGACATATTGTCAATTCCTTGAGAAAGTCCCGGAGAAGGGGGTGTTTAAATCTGTTTGTTCTTTTGTTCATCTGGAGTAGATGGGACTAGAGCTGATAAAAATATTTCATTGCTTATAAAAATTTGAAGAGGATACATCATGATAACCTTGAGGTAAAGCATTATGAGTACATGTCTGGTAATGCTTAACATAAACCTGATGAATATCTGAGGCTTTATTGCTGTATTTTTCATTTTTAAGTTGATGTTTGGTTAACAAACGTCTCCATTCATATTGAGTGGTTGGTCTAACCAGATGACTCCATTTTTTTTAGATATCTTTGTTGGTTTTAACCAAGTTTTGAGCTTTCTTTTGACGCTCCTTAAATTCCATATATAATTCCTAGTAAGTGGTACATAAAAAGCACTTTGAAGTTTTTATCTGACTAGGCTCTGATACCATTCAAGCATCAAGCTTTCAATGTTTTTACTCTCTCTCTCTCTCTTGTATTCACTCAGATATGAATAAATAAACACTTTCTTCTACAAGATCTTATCTTATCTTTCATAAGTCCACATCTTCCACATCTTAGTCTACGCCCTGTGTAGGAAACGAATTACGACTGTGCTGAAATTATCTAAAGGAAAGTGAAGAGAAGTTCCTTGTTCTCAGGTTGGGGCTAAAATGCCTGGTAAAAGTCTCGACGGATATCCGGACAATTTCTCGTCAAAACGTTAAGGTAAGGAAGCGTGTTGGGCCTATGCAAGTAAGTTAGATCTGCAGATTTTTTTTCCAAATATGGATTATTGGTTTAATCATTTATCTCTTTCTCTTAATGGAGTAGATATGGAAAAAGAACAAGATATTGATGATATCATTCATGTAGTTTATATGATACTTGTAAGAATGCATACAAATAATCTCCCTCATTCAAATGAGAAACTATATAGGTCTATTCTGTTAAATGATATAATCGAAAGTCTAGAAAAAAATAAGAAAAAGATGCATGACTTCCACAATTTGTTTGTTTCAAATAATATAAATGATTATGATAATGTTCTAAATGATAGGAAAGGATATACTTCTTCATCAAATAGTTCTAGTTCAAATTCTAATCTTTCGAAAACATATGTTCCAGATCCTCAGGATCCAAATGAATAACGATAAAGGAAAGGGCATCGAAAAAATGGTATATAAAAATTATTACTTGATAACTCTAATTAAATTAAATTTAAAATATATATTTATATTCACAATACTTATATTAAAAATAATCTTAGAATAAAATTTTCATAATTTTGAATAATTACAATAACTATTTCAATGAAATATATTTCAATATTTCTACTTCGCTATACATATTAATTCATAAATAATAATTTAATAATATTTTTTAATTATGCCTTAAGTTAACTTTAATTAATTAATTAATTAATTAGTTATAACTAAAAAATATTAATTGATAGTTCCAATTAAAAATAGTCTTAGGATAAAAATCTCATAACTTTGAATAATAAAAATAACTATTTCAATGTGATACATTTCAATATTTCTACTTTACTATACATATAAATTCATTAAAAATAATCTTGGGATAAAAATTTCATAACTTTGAATTATTAAAATAACTATTTTAATGAGATACATTTCAATATTTCTACTTCACTATGCATCTAAATTCATAAATAATCCACTTTTTTTTAGTTATGCCTTAAATTAACTCCAATTAATTAATTAATTATAACTAAAAATTTTATAATTGGAGTTACAAC
>JAOXYD010037608.1:0-13857 GCA_028565735.1 Pinacopodium congolense | reverse complement strand
CTCAATTTGGTAGTAGTGCATTCCATGGTCTTATAGCGTGTGATTATTATGGTAGTTCCTTTCATACATCTATAAATGTTATTGTTCGTTTTGCCTTAATTTCCGTCTTCACATTAATTGCTAATATATATGTCTCGTATGATCTTATTGGTTTAGATACATTAATTCAACTGTTTTATTTCTCATAATTGATAATGCAAATAGTCTTGGAAATAAATATCTAAATACATCTTATGATTACCACTTATCCAAAAAAAAATCTAATCAAACTCCTATTCTTAGCAACAAAAGCGTAATTGTTAATAAAGAAATTCCATATCCTATAATCATTATAATATAGTTTTTGGATTTCTCTCCATATATGAGATAATTTGAAAAAAATTTGATGATCGAATTCATTCCAATTAAGTAATAAATCATTAAAACCCATAAGTTTTCTCATAAAGTCTCACGGCTACCACTCATGATCTTCTACATTCATTTTAATAATAAAGATTGATTTCTAATATGTACTTGCACCAAACTCAAATCCCCCTTATCATAATCCTCCTATGCCACTTTAGAAAAAGCTCTCTCATCTATCTTGCCATTGCATAAAATTTGCCTAATCAACTTTTCTAATAGTTATTGAACATTTTTAAGCATCAGATACATATATATGAAATAAATAGGGATACTACATACAACTGATTTAACAATAAGCATCAATCATCATATCGTTAATAACAACTTCCCTTTCGAATTTACTAGTCTATTTCTAATCTTCATAACTATTGGTTGTCAACCCCTCCATTGTAACAATTTTGTGGATAATGGTGCTCCTAAATACTTAATTGGTAATTTCTCCACTTAGCATCTCATAACTTGAGTCGCTTCAGTCACAAAATCATCAAGTAAATCTATCACAACAAATGAACTTTTATTATAATTAATTTTTAAACTTAAGATTGCATCAAAGCATCGTAGAATAAACAGGAGTACTTTGATCAAAGTTAGATTCATTGGGTAAATGAGTAAAGTATCATCCGTAGATTACAATAAAGAAATCTCTATATTATTATATCTTACCATTAATAACATACTTTTTACAATCAATGTGTTTAGTAGCCTTTTTAAACCCTCCACCACAATTACAAACAAGAAGGGAGACAAAGATCTCCCTGTCATACTCTCCTCTCCATTTTAAATTCCTTTGTTGGACTCCCATTCACTAAAATAGATGTTTTAGCCATCTTCAACATATGTCTCACCCAAATTTTTCATCTTTAGTCAAAAACCATCTCTTCCATCACACTCATAAGAAATTTCCATGAGATGTGATCATTTTCCTTTATAAAATCCAATCTCAAAATGAATTTGCCACTACCATCCTTGTTAATAAAATGAACAATCTCTGAAGTAAGCATAAAGTACTCATAACTGTTTCTATTTTAAACAAAAGCATATTGCATCTCTGAGATTGATTTTGGCATCAAAGGTCTCAATCTCAAGGATAGGACTTCAAAGACAAGCTTTATTAACCTATTAAGCAAGTTAATAAGACGAAATCTTTCATTTGGCAAGACCCTACTATTTTTTATACCAGAAAAACAAATGTCGAGTTCAATTGTAGGATAAAATTCATGAAAAGGAACCCTCATCTCTGATTGCATCATACTCTAAAAACATTAATAAAAATAAAAATTAAATCTATCAAAACCAGCTACTTTATTATTACCAAAGGTAAGAATTGCTGCATATATCTCCCGCACACTGAACTCTTTTTTAAGACCAACCACATCATTTAGACTTAAGTCTTGAAAGTACAAAAGATATATTCCTTTGTTTTTTAAATAAAGCAGTATAATAATCTCAAATTTGCTCTCTAATATCAAAAGGATGAGAGTATAAAGTATTATTAACCTGCATTTGTGATATGTAATTATGTTTAGCATGAATTGAAGCTTTCAAGAGGAGAAAAGTTGTATTCTTGTCACCTAAGAGGCTCCACTTTACAAATGACTTTTGGTGCCACAAAGTCTTTAATTTTTTAGAAAATTCCAAAACTTTTATTTATCTGTATCCACCCGTTCTTGTTCCCGCTTCATTAGTTATCTAGAATCAATAATGGTGTCTAAAACATTAAGTTATTATTGTAGCTTTTCAATCTTTTGGCCTAAATCACCAAAGACTGACTTGTTTCATACCCTCATCTTATCTCTTAATTGCTATAATTTCAACACTATAGACCTAGTTGTATAGGTCACTATTTGAGCCACGAATCCTCTAAAAATTGCTTAAACAAAGAATGTTCCCACCATACATTTATAGACCTAAAAGATTTTGGGCTCCAATCAATCTTTGCCTCTAAATTGGAAACTAGTAGTACATGATCTGAAAAGACTTTTCCCTAGCTTTTAACATCATACGTGGCCATAATTATAACAAGAATGAAGATACAAAGCATTTATTGATCCTTAACCGAACTTGCGAATTACTTTAAAGATTTACCATATAGCAGCATTTCATTCAAATTAGAGCTTGCACTAAATTTTAGAATTGTTGCATTGAAGAAGTAATTCCAAAACAAGTATTATCTTGACATGCAATATTACAAAAATGAAGATAATGAATGCAAGTCATATACAAGATCCTATGCATGTTTAAGATAGGCACTTGATGATTTTTCACAGCTAATAGAATAGTACCAGCCTAATTTTGACATCGATTACCTTGATTAATGCATTAGTACTTGCTCCCATATTATATTGAAAATTTGATCTCGAGCAAAATAATGATACATACCCTATTTTACCTTTGATTGTCTTGACCAATCATACTTCACATACATGACAACCATAACCTTTTTATGGTCTCGAATCGTATAAATTACAAATTTCATTTATTCAACACATCCAACATTTATATGAGACACCAAAATATGAAAATGCATTCATAATTTTACTTTGAGAAAGTCATATGTATTCATTAATGCCATAAATCACAAATCATTAATGTCTATAACAAATCATACAAAACATATATACAATTCATATAAATCTAACTCTTAAAGATAATCAATTAACTAAAGCCAAATAGCCCTAATTAGGCTAACACTTATTTCCAACATGAATATCATAATTATGATAGTCATCACATTTTTATTTGTGAAGTATATTTATTCTAAAGATTTTATTTTATGCATTAGTTAGTTAAACAAATATGTATAAGATAAATGATACTTGTAATTAATTATATTATAATTCTACAACCAACCAATTTCTTATATATATAAAATAACAATCTCCCACTTACATTAAGTAAATTAATTAAATATTATCATATAGTGATCAAACTATTGCAAAGATAGTAGTTTAGTAAGGGAATTATATAAGATTCTCTTTAGTAAGTATTTACTATTGAGAGAAATAGTTAAACTACATACTTGAATCATTAATAAGACCTTAACTCCTTTTGTATGCCTAATAGTTTTAATGTTTTATAGTATCATACGGTTAGAACAATGTAAAAAATTAGACCATGTTTATTTCAGAAATTTATGATCCAAATTATCATTTATATTGAATAAAAAATGTATCATGGCTCAATTAACAATTTATATTACATTGGAATTAAGAGTGTTTCTTGAATTACATATCTCCAACAATTGAAATTATGAATTGTTATTATTTATAAGTATACGATCATTGCATACTCACACAAAAGAATACAATTACACTCCCGCCAACTTTTCTAAAAATGTGATTAATCCATAATCATGTTCAAGAAAACTCTTTGAAAACATCATAAAAGTAAATATTTAGCATCTCCTAACCTTTTTAAGTATATATCAAAAATATTAGACAAAGGCTCTATTTCCTTTTAAAAGTATTATTATGAAATTTAAACTATTTCAAAATTTATTTTATTCTCACTACTCGTTTTGAGAATTATTTTTCTTATAAGTATTTATTGAATCAAATATTTTTTGGTGAAGTCTATAAGCTTTTTGAGTATTTTATAACTTTATATTATCCAATTTGATTCTAAACTTTTTAGACAATATACATTCAACTAAGTATCACATTTCAAAATTATTAACTTTGACTATTTTCATAGTCATACTATTACATATTTTGTATGAAATTATGTTAATCGTGGGATGTAAGTTATATTAAGGCAAACTGTGATGAAAAAAAAAAATTGTTTGATACAGTATAAAAAGATCCTTCTCAAATAATTCCATTTTGTGATGGAATTTAGTTATGGAATCAATTATCAGAGAATCTCATTCTTCATAGACAATCAAAAAAACTCAAATTAAACTCAATAAATTAATTTTATTGAAATATTCAACATTCTCAATGCTTAATTTCTACTTATATTTAATACTTTGAACTTTTCAAAAATTAAATCAATATTTCATTGAATCCATATAACTATAAAATAGAGAGTCTTTAATACATTTAATGAAGTATAAGTTTTTTTTAATTGTTATTACATCTCACACATCATATCATATGCTAACTATAAGCATTAACTTAATTCTACTAAGTGGTCCAGTAAAAATAGATTGAGTTCACAAGACAAAAGATCACTTAAAGACAGTGAATTTATTCAGATACGTGGATAATCCATATAAGGCGTTATTAGAAAGGCTTAACCACACGAAAAGATTACTAATATCTCCACAATGTACTCAAAGTTGTTGGAGACGAAGTGCCAAACCATTTGCTGAAACTGGAACTGGGTTGAATATGGTCTTCTCATGATGATATACCTTTTCCCACTTGACTTTAGTGACCAAATTATGCATGAAAGTAAGAACCTCTAATCTAGCATACTATCTTCCTGGACAGATTCGAGTTCCTCCACCAAAAGGAACGAACGTGTATGGTGGTGGTCCACTACCTTCAAATCTTGAGGGCTCGAACTTCTCTGGATCAGTGAAGTACTTTGGATTTTTGTGAGTGGAGAAAGTCGTCCAACTAGTCTGCAATGGTATTGGATATTATCCATGTGTAAGGACTAAGGACCAATGTATCAAATTGTTCTTTAAAACTAATTTAGGGTCAGTTGTGACCTTCTTGTCAAATTGTCCAAAATGTGCCTATATATTTTACCTTATATTTTAATCTGTACAGGACATTTTAAATAATTTAACTTATGATGGTCCCTGATGACCACGACGAAAAAACCATGTAATTAAATTCTTAAATTTATCTTTAAACCAATTAAGAAGAGGTACAAATATAAATGTTTCAATAGGTCATAGGTAATGTCGGGTTAAATTCCACGTATTGGATCAAATCGAACGGTGGACTGCCTACATAATGTTTGTCGTGAGCAATAGTATGAATATTGATACTATATCAATTTTAATTTTGATATTTTGATATGATATTATATTAATATTGATCAATATTAAATATTGTATCGAATAATTTTTAAAAATTATAAATAATATTAAAATTTTATAAAATCTGTAAAATAGTTTTTATACGTATTATGTTATATAGATTTTTATTTTTTATTGTAGGTGAAGTTCCTTAAAAAATTGCCTCGTGTCCTTCTCTTAACTCTCTTATTGCATTTATCTTGACATTAGCATTGACATTCCATATTAGATTGAATTGTGGTTTAGTGATTGCATTTAGTTTTCCAATTGAATTAGGTTGCTAGTTTTTAAGTTTGTAAAAAGTTTTTGATACCCAATTCACCCCCCTCTTAGGTGCCATAGGACTTACAATGTATGGCTAAATCATTGGAAATGTTTTTGGTAATGCTTTGCTCTTTGCATCCATTCGAGGTTTAATAGTGTGAAGATTACCCCTGGAGACTAGGGTCCTGCAAACATTCCTTCTCCATGATTATGTCATGATATGATTTGTCTTACATCATGTATGTATATTGTAGTATCCATATATTATTATGTTTAAGTATGTCATTAAATATCGTAGTGTGATATAAACTTACTCAACAAGGTCTGACTTTCTTCAATCACATTTTTTTGGTCAACTACCAATAACTTTGCACTTTCGAGGAATGTTAGTTGTAGAGTTCCTATTTCATGTATATTTATAATTATTTAGGGAAAATTATTTTTAAAAAAATCATGAACTTTACTTAAGGAAAATTATCTAAAAAATCATGAACTTTTCCTAAATTTACAATAATAGTCAAACCAAAAAAATTAGAAATTAAATATAAAAAATATTATTTCGTCACAAAAGTAGCCAAGAGTCAAAGACTTTGTTAAACTTGGGGTGGGAAGGAGTAGCAAGACATATTTTTTTTCATAGTATTAGGATCACTATAACTGACTCAATTTAGTTCACCACCATAGAATTCAACACTTACACCTACTTGTTTAACACTACAATTATGCTCTTCTTTCAATTATGCTCTTCTCAACAGACAAAGAAATAAGCAATAATACTTCGATTATGCTCTTCTAAACAGACAAAGCAAAAAGAAATGAAAAAAAAAGATAAGGCACTTAAATTATAAGATAAATAAACCTCTCCAGACCATACAAGTGCATAATGATCCCATGAAAATGGTTTGGTTCATATATGCTAGAGTCCAGTCTTCGAGCCTGACCGACTCAAATAGTTTCCTTGCCCCCGGCCTCTCACTTTGTTTTGTTCTTCTTCTGTATTATTGCTTAATGAAGACACTTGATCATCTCGACTAGGAACATCAACTTTTAAGCATATAATAATTGAGCGGTACTACCATCAACAGTTCCAAAATGAACAAGGAATGACTGTTGAACATTGGTAGAACGAGATTCAAATGAGTTGGATTTAAATTAGCACTTCTGGGATGAAAAGACATACCAAGTGAACTACCTTTTATTCGATCCACGACGGTCACCCAGTTCGCCACATGGCAGATGACTATGTCCGGAGGTCGGAGGCACTTTCTATAAAAAATATTTTTACTTATTCTTCCATTGATCATGCTTTCCCATCTCCCTCGGGAGATAAGTCAAACTTGGGCTATTTGGACTAGAAAAAATAGATTTTTTAAACCTTATTCGAATCTTTTTCTCTTTAAAAGAAAAAATTCTCACACATCAATACAAATACATGTCATGTGTGAGATGCGTGTAATATACAAATGCAAATAAAAAAATGAAAGTTGTTTCTTCTTCTACTAAAGAAGAAGCGGCAAGCAAGGAAGAAACTCCTAAAGGAAGGTCTTACCATAAGAGCCATCAATTTGCTCTTCTTTAACCCTTCTCCAACAACCTTAACACTTTCGTATCTCACCACCATCGACTCATTTCACTGACGTTAGTGGCGTCGTGATTGCAACTACGGTGGTGATGATCACTTTTAATTAAGAGATGAAAGGGAAGAGTAAGAATTCAACAACAAATATGAATTCAACATCAAATATGACAGCACAACCATTATAGGTCTATGGTGGGGCAAAATTAAGAACAGTTGTTAAGAACGACGAACATGTCCCTAATCGTTTGGATGCTTCTGAAAAGCTTGCTTCATCTTTAAATCTTATTTTTTTATAAATCAGAAGTAGATTAATAAAAAAGAGCAGTTATTTACAGGAAAAGAACAATTAAACCACCAAAAGGACCATAACCAATGAAAATGGAAAACTACATCAAGGATAAAAAGTTGTCGTGAAAGATTTCGAAAATTAACCTTATACAAAAACATTAAATAGTGGCTCCAAAGGAAACAAATGCACAGGAGTGAAAACCACTGATCAAAGAATCAAATTATAGGGATATATCTTTAAGCTTTATACGAGTAGGGTCATGCACTGAAGCTTCAGGCCCACTCTTGAGAGAGAATCTCTCATGACCCATTTTATTAGCTTTCTTCCATCTGTGAAAGTTAATCAACTCCTCTATAGTTTCAAAGAACTTTGGTTTCTAAAGAAAACTAGGCAAAAGAGGATCTTCAGATGATTCCTGATTTGATTTCACTGAATTTCTAGGAGAAAGATTGATAGCTGGGGTAGATCTTTTAGCCATCTTCTGCTTCCTGTTGAAATATCTTCTCATCATAGTCTCTAATGACCTAGGCATTGAGCAACAGAACTTAATCTAGTAAAAGAACCTACAGAACAAAAATTAGTAATAGAAAAAACAACACCAAGATCACTATTACCTCTCATCATTATTTAAGCTGATAATTTCTATAGTTTATATGATTGTTTTGGTAGACAAGCTCCCAATGTCCAAGACTATATCTTTGAAGGTTTGGTTGTTCCTTTCATACTAAATGTTATAAAAAAACACAGATTGAAAGGATGCAAATAAACAGGTGAAGGTCTTATTTCTATGGAGGCAATGTCTATAGAACCAGTTTAAGATAGAAGGGAGATTATACAAGTTAGGGAGATGAAGCTGAAAATGGTAAAAGGTATTAAACCAGACTGTTTTTGAATAATAGCATTCAAACAATAGGTGGTTTAGGTTTTCAATATTCGATAGGCATAAAGAGAAAAAATTGGGGAAGTGGGAGAATTCAAAAAATAGGTGGTTCAGGTTTTCACTGTCTGATAGGCATAAAAAGCAAAAATTGGGGAAGTGGGAGAAATAGAATTTGTCTCAAGTTTGTGGTTTATTAAAGAAAGCTAACCAAAGAGTAAATGAGTATTTTGGGCTAGTTTCTTGTTCCAAACTAGCTTATACTAAGGAACAATAGGAAAACTTGGCCTCAAGAATTTGCAAGCTAAAGCATTTGTATAAGACTTTATTGGGCTAGCCAACCATTTCAACTTGTCGTTTCAAGAAGACACTAGAGAGCAAGGCATTGGCTCAAGGTTCTGGATAGTCTCATTTGTTGGAGAATTCCGTTGTATCGATTATCTCTAGTTGTTTCAGAGATTGCTATATTCATAGATAGGTTAGATCCTTTGATTAAGTGAGGAGTCGAGAGATCCTTAAGGATGCCTTTAGGATGCCAAGGATCCTGTCAGAAAAGAGTAGTCACCCATTTCCAATCTTAACTCTGAATTGGTTCCTAATACAGTCCCTAACCTGAAGTAATTTCCTCTAACTCTAAAAGCTATCACTCTTGACTTTAATAGACTAGAAATTTTTCCTTTTAAATATTATAGGATGAACCCATTTAACCCACAACGCCTCAACATCATTAAACAAAAACAAGACCCTCTTTCCTAATATGACGTTTCTCCAAGTAGTTAGATGCTTAATTCCTAACCCACCTTTTTTTATCTACAAAGATCACTTTACTTGACTTTTGTAAGATGATTAGTAGCAGTAGTACTAAACCAAAGAAAATTACGTAACTTTGTTTCAATTTCCTTGATAATAGAAGAAGGGAGGATAAAGTGAGTGGACCAATATAATTGAAAGTGGAAAGAACAGAGATAATCAACTGTAATCTTCCTGTATAAGAAAGGGCTCTATTAGTCCAATTCTTGACTTTAGCATCAATTTTCTCCAATAGAGAAAGGCAACCTTTTTTGATAAACAGTCAATCAGCAAAAGCAAAAGAAGATACTTAAGAGAGAGGAGACCAGGCTTAATAACAGTGATATTATTGATATGACGCTCTAAACTAAAAAAATACTTAGATAAGAAAAACTAACTCTTAAAGAGGTTAATTTCAAGCCTAGACAAGCTTGAAAAAAGATGAAGGCTATCAAAAAAATAACAAAATCAGTGTCAACTTGACTGAAAAGTAAGAGATCATCTGCAAATAAAAGGTGAGACAGCTTAAGACTAGAACATCTCTAGTAAAATTTATACTTATCAACCCATAAGATTGAATAGTCAAGAATTATGGAAAAAGTTTTCGTACAAATAATAAATATATAAGGGGATAAAGGTTTCCTTTTCCTTAGACTAGAATTGCCATGGAAAATTTTGTAAGGAGTCCCATTTATTAAATCATAGTAAGAAGGGGAAGTGGAACATTCCTTTATCCACCGAATGAAAGGTTGGGGAAATCCTAAGGAGGAGAGGAGATCAAATAAGAAATCCAAATGAATGGAATCATAAGATTTTTTCATATCAATTTTAAAGTCACAATGCTTATATGACCATTATTTAGACAATAGTTCTTAAAGATCCCTTTAGCCAGTAAAATATTATCCCCTATCCAATGATCCTTAATAAAACCTGACTAATTATGACTAATAATATGGATAAGAATATCTCTAAACCTGTTAGCTAAGGGGCCGTTTTATTGAGCTTTTGGTTGTGATTTTTGGTTGTGGATGTTATATTTTTATATTGGGTTTTGTGTATTTTTATAGATTTTTGTGTTGTCTGTCTTGATTTCTATGCTATATTAAAGTGTTTTTTTTCCGATTTCTGTGATGTTCTTTATTGATTTTTATGTTTAGAAAATCTGAAAACCAAATCGTTTCCAAACGGGCCCTAAGATTTTAGAGATAACCTTATAAATCATGTTGCAATAGGAAATGGGACGATATTCAGTTACACAAGAAGGAGTGGAACTTGTGGAAATAAGGGAGATGAAAGTTGAGTTTAGCTCTTTAAGAAGCTTACCATGCTAAAAAAAGTCTTGAATTACCATAGTAACATTATTTCTAAAAATATTCCAAGTTTGTTTAAAGAAAAACTCATTAAAACCATCAAGATCTAAGACCTTATTTGAGTTAAAGGAATGGAAAAAATCCTTAATCTCCTTGTTACAAAAGCTATTAAGGGACTAGCTAAGGACTCGGGAATTTTGGTATGAAAGAAGGAGCTAATATGAACACTAGGGCGAGAGAGAACCTTCTTTTTCCTAAGGGTCTCTCTTGGAAAAAGGTGAGGAATTGGTTTTAGATATCTTTGAAGTTTCAAAGCCAATGACCATTCCCATTAATCAGGGAATGAATATTATTTCTATTTCTATTTGCTAGGGTAGAATTATGAAAGAACGTAGTATTCTTATCACCTTCTCTCAACCAGTTGATATGATATGGTTGTTTATAGAAACGTTCATGGTCTTCTAAAGATTTAATTAACTGATGAATAGCCTCTTTTTCTTGAGCCAAAAGATTTGGATCATTAAGACTTAACCTCATTTGATTCTGGATATTATTGAGACTGGCCTAATTTTTAACAACTTTATAGTTAAGATCACTGGCCTCCATTTTATTTAAAATTTTGAGAGCTTTTTTCACTAATTTAAGCTTGGTAATAACACAACATATAGGAGTATCGAAAACAGAAGTAAACCAGGCTTTCTCAGTAGAAGATAGGAAATTTGGATGAGAAGCAAGAAAATTTGAAAAAATGAAAAAGAGTAGCTCTCTTGGCTTTAGGGAGCACAAGATTCACCATGACATGAGAGTAATCAGAGATGTTAGGGTTTTCAATATGAAAATTAGAACGAGGGAAGATAAAAATCCAATTTGAGTTGGCTAGGGCTCTATCCAATTTTCTAGAAACAAGGAGTTCACCCTCTTACTTGTTAAACCAAGTAAACCTTGGACCACTAGAATTTAAGTCAAACAGGGAACAATCCTCAACACACTCCCTAAAATTATTCATACTAATTAAAGCAAATGAGCTAATAGGGAAAGCTTTGTGGGAAAAAAGGATAGAGTTAAAATCACATGCTAAAAGCCAAGGCGAATTACTCATACCCAACTAAATGCTTCTGAGAGAGGACCAAAGTAACTTTCCATGATTATTATTGTTAAACCCATAAACACAGATAACATAGAAAGGACAATCACTAGGAGGCACTTTAAGATGAATAAGTTGATTTGTCATAATAAGGGTAGAGAAAGAACAGTAGTTCGAATTCTAGGCACTTACTAACCTAGCATTATTTGACTTGGATAAATTACTAAGCTTAGACCATCTATGAAAAGAAAATTACAAGCTTTATCCAAATAGGAAGAAGATTTAATCCTAGACTCAATTAAACAGAAAAAAGAAGCAAACGTCGATTTAAGGTGACCCTTCAGACCTAAATGTTTTTTTTAGTTATTAAGACCTCTAATATTTTAGAAAAATAAAGACATAGAGAAGAAATAAAGAAACTATATTGAGAAAAACTAAGACTTAGGCTTTCTTCTAGATTTCCTACTTTTCTTGGTTGTAAATTCGACATCTCCTACCTCTAATTGATCTTAAATTAAAGGGATCTCTACAACATTATTTATAACCAATTCAGAGTCAGATAGGGATAGAGGGTTACCAAAATCTCTAAAAGCAGGGCCATGGTTTCTCTAAGACACAACTATAGATTCTCCTGTTCTCCTCTATCCTTATTGTGATGCTCATGGCTCTACATTGTGATCATCTCCTAAGGTTCAACCTGCATAAATGTTGTCATAATATTTTGTGCTCGTTCATCATGCTAGGTACTAGATTGATCTACTGGACCTTCCCCGGGATGAATAACCTTTGTATTCAGTAATTCCTATTGCATCCCTATTTAAAAAACCCTACCAGTAGGGTTTCATTCCTTTTATGAGATTTGTTGATCTGGTTTTATTTGTATTCTATTTGAGGTTCTTTAAAGGAAAGCTCTTCAGCCTCCTTATAGGTACCCAGTTAAAAACTATGCGGCTAGGATTTCTGTAAGTCGACTTCCACGCATAATCTAGTAAAATTAGCTCTAAATATTTTGGTTGTTTGAATATCCATCATTAGAGGCTTTCCAACCAAACTTGCAATTGTTCTTAAGCCCTCATTTGACCAATATTTGAATGGGATTCCATGGAATTACACCCATACTAGAATGTACCTAATGTCATCTCTAAATCTTATTCATAGACATGGAATTATCTTACTTCATGTAACATAGTTGCATGTGGGTTCATGCAACTAGGCATAATGACTACGACAATTGACAAACACAACTACCAAGTTTTTCTCAGGAAATTTCTCAATAGCAAGAGAAATATTGAAGTTCGAACCCTTTTTGAAATAGAAGCTTCACGCTCTGTAAGCATTCATTTCTTATAGATTGCATTGGTCCTTGGTTGATGAAAATACCCACTTTTCCTATTTATTGTAAGTTATTTACGAATGGAAGATTGGATATGGCTTAATGATTTGATCAATCTCTGACTGTAACGTTTGTGACTCAATTTATGTTATCTTGCTTTACTACTAATGCTCAAGACATGAATGCTTAGTAATACTTCGTAATATTATACACATAGTCATATGAATGACAAGTGCAGACCCAAAAAAGATGGTACTTGGCTTTCTACATTTTCACAAAATAATGAAATTCTTCATTAAAACATATGTCCACCATCTATTCGCTGAAATTCCCCACAAAACCTAACCTACATGACCATCCTCAACAGATGGATATAATGAAAATAAATTAGATTTAAACTAAGCCCTAAACACTTGTGGATTGGGATCCTCTTTCATCTTTTGTTTTGGTGTCCAAATCCTCCACCTCTATAACGTTTGGACTAATGATATTCTTTATAATTAGTTGTGCATTATGATCACCTAGTTTGACCTCAAAATCAACATTTGAATTATTGAACAATATTACACCAACTAGAACATTAGTTCTTCTTCCAGCACAGAAGAATTCAAGAGTAGAAAAGAAGCTCATGAAGGAAACTCTTGCCACCACTGTTGTCTAACTGCTCTTCTTTAACCCCTCTCCTATTAGGAGATGAAGAGGAAGAGTAAGAATTCAACGAAAAATGTGATGAGGCGGCTATTGCAAGTTTGTGGTAGGGTGAAATCAAGAGTAGTTGTGACAATCTCTCTCTTAAGCATGACAAGCATATCCTTTGTCCCTGATTGTTTTTTGGGTTCTTTAGGCAAACATTTTTCATTTGTTTTATTTTTTAGAGTCAATATCTAATTACCCCCCTGAATTTTCAACATTTATCAAATACCCTCCTGTGTTTTTAAAAATATCAAAGACAGAT
>JAOXYD010037597.1:0-13857 GCA_028565735.1 Pinacopodium congolense | reverse complement strand
GACATCACGATCATGCACTACACTTTGACAACTCTCTGCATCCTCCACTTTTTTGGCCATAACTCTTTATCTTATACTCTAATTGACTTGAAATTTAAACTAAAAGCTCCTCACGTGGCTATCTTACTCCCCACCACATTCCATGGCCACTTAAGCTCTATTATAGGATTGAATTTTGCTATATTTTCTATCTTAATTAATTTGAATTCATTCCTATTTTATGTTAAATTGCTCATTTTGTGTTCCTATTAGTTTTATGATTAGGTTTAATTATGGAATAAAATTTATAACAAAGTATGAAGATTTTGAAGCTATTAGAGCTATCTTGATTAATACAAAATGGCTCGAAAATTGGATGGATTATGCTAGGCCAATTGAAGCTCAAAATGACTTGGATAAGAGTGTTTAAAGAATATCCAAACATTACATTAATTGGAGCACCATTTGGGAACATTAATCATCACTTTGAGCTGTTTAAAATGCTATGTAT
This sequence comes from Pinacopodium congolense, assembly GCA_028565735.1. Taxonomy (NCBI): domain Eukaryota; kingdom Viridiplantae; phylum Streptophyta; class Magnoliopsida; order Malpighiales; family Erythroxylaceae; genus Pinacopodium; species Pinacopodium congolense. Next base: position 13,367 of record JAOXYD010037597.1, on the reverse strand, counting down.
GGTCAGCCAATTGGTCATAAAAAATAGCAGCAAAATCATGTTTAAAGGAGTAGCAAAAACAACATTTTTTTGAGGTTCTTTTCACTCATTAAATGGCAACATCTTGGAGCTTAGAGAGGAGGAGCTTAAGCTGTCCAAAAATTCAGCAGCATATGACATTATGAGGGGGTGAAATGGCACTACATGAGGTGCTTGGCTTGGCTTCAAAATGCAAAGCATGGCCACTTAAATAGCATGCAAAACGCAGCTCGCATGGAGCTTCGCTTTACACTCCAAAACGTAGCATATTTGGACAGTTTTCCTTGGGATGAAATGGCTGCAGTTCGCATGTTTGTAAAGATAAAAAAAAACTCATCAAAACACATTGTTTCTAGGGAGAGCTCCTTTTATCTTGCAAACCATCTAATAAAATTTGATACCCCTAGCTTATATAAAGGGGTGGAGGCTGTAACGTGGAAAGTGGAGAGAGCCATGAAGATGAAAGAACCAAGCTCCTCTCCTTAGTCAAAGATTCTGGCTGAATTTGGAGAATGGAGATATCCATGAAGAAGACGGCACCAAGCTCCTCTCCATGGTCAAATATTTCAGTTGCAATTTGTTCAGGAGTTTCTAGTCTTTGCTTTCATAATGCTACATGTGGTTTTCTCATTTTGTTTCTTTCCATTGGCTAAATCTCTTTTCATTTTAAGTACTTTAAGTTTTAGTCGAATATTGTTAGCTTTAGTTTTCTTTTCTTTTGCAAATTCGTTGCTTGGCCAAATGGCTATGTTGTTTTGATGTTTATTGTCCTAATTTACTGCTTTTCTTAATGTTTAGTTTAATTTGATGTTGACCATTTGAGTTTGAGTAATGAAATTTTAAAATTTAATTCTCAAGATTTCTTGTTTTTAATTTCTATTCTTTATTCCATTACTTAACCTTGAGTTTTCATTTAATCTTAATGTCTTTGGTTAATATATGTTTGGTAGTTTACATTTATGCATTTTCTTAGGTTTTAATTCATTTAATTTCTTTTTTATTCAATTTATAGTTGCTGGAATTTTTGTTTAAAAGTTAGTTCAAGTTTAGTTGAATTATGTTTTGGTTAATTAAGTAACAGCTTAGTTAATTAGTGTTTATGCCACTTTAAATGTCAATTTGTGTTTTTCCTTTAGTTTTTTAATTTTCTAGCCTTTTTTTTCTTTTAACTAATTATGTTTTGTGTTTATATTATTTTGCTTCATTTAATTATATTTATCTGGGTTAGTCTTAGGTTGGAAGATGTTAGTGAGAAATTAACTTTATAATTGTGAGAATTCATTTGGAATTGATCGGACATTGTGATTTAGATAATGGTTGAATTGGGGATTTTGTATAAATGGCATGAATTAAAGATTAATTCTTAGGATTGGTCATCCTAGGTTTAAAATTATGATACGTAATCGTCCTAGTGATTTCTATAGGTAGCAGTAGGCTAATTGAATTTGTCATTGAACTTAATCAACTTAGCCTAGAATTTCAATTCTCTACGTTACACAATCCGAGCTTGCGAGATTGTGGCTTAGGCTAGTAGTTCCCTAGTTTGTTAATGCTATCACATTGTTAAATCTAGAGAGCTTATTCTAAGTTGTCTCATGATTAGGGATAGGTTTTCTATCGAATAAAACCTATCTAAAAATTGACGGAACTGAGGGTTTAAGAGCCTATTCAAACCTATAGGCTAACATCATAAACCAATCGTAACTTATCTTTTTTTAGGATTAATTATAAGTCTAGAATTCTAGATTTATCTTCCACCCAGCTTTCATTTATTTATTTTTTCTTATTTACTATAGGCTTGAAAATTCACCAATTCTCTTCCATACAGATTACATACTCAAATGGATCAAAAGGAATTTATTTAGGGTTATAATGAGGTTAGGGTTAAGGTGGGTCAAAAAGGGGTTTGAGGGCTCATCAAAGATATTTATAAAACATGAAGTATACAAATAGACATAACATGTACCTCTGAAATATCCATGTAAATATACTAACTACTCAACACTTATTGTCGCTACCATATGTGATTCTTTTCTTTTAATTTTATTCTTGATTTTTTTTTGTTTTTCTTTCTTTTTCAACAATAAGAAGGAAACAAAATATCAACTAAATGTAATTTATTATGAGTAGAAGTATTGCTGAAATCATCTAAAAAATGTAACCTAAAAGTCCCTACTAATACTTATTTAGCACCTTATTAGACTTGTGTTTAATGAGGCTATTCAAGTTTTCACGTTTCAAAATAGGGTACATTTCTTGATAAACAAAAGGATTAAAGGCTCAAAATGGTTTGCAAGGGGAAATGAAATAGGTGGGTCATTTAAATCAAGGGTTAAAAGAAAGAGGGCCTTAGTCATTTTTCATCTAGCATGCATCTAGTAGATTCAAAATGGTTTAGAGCAACTTCTAAAGTTAGTCACCTAGGGGAGTATCACAAACACAAAGAAATGAAATGACTTTGGAATAGATTCATATAGGCTCAATTCCTCACATAGGCTCAAATGAAAACCCATCATGCTTCTATACATTACTTAATCACTCAGGTATCAATTTTTTAGTAAGCTTATGCAACTAACTACTTTAATCAATCAACATAATTCACCTTATATTCAAGCTGCCTAATACGAATTAAGGTGCACATTTAATCTCATTCCAAATGCAATGATAGGATTTCATGGTAACACATTCGTCATAAAGATTGAAGTGCAAGAAACTTGACACACCTAATATTAACAAACTAACTTGCATACTAAAGAATATGCAAAATGCAAACACAAACATAAAGACTACAACAAAGACTACCTCCCTACACTTGAAGGACAGATTGTCCTCAATGTATGAAGAGAAAACCAAGATTATAGCCATGAAACTAGCCAATTCACAATGCACAAAATAAAAAATAATTAAATAAAGGAAACAAATAACAAATAAAGAGAGGGTAAAAAAGCTTATAGAGAGGGTGGTGGTGATCGTGTTGGGGATGGCATGTGAATTCCTTTGATCTCAAATGACTTAAGAACCTTCTTGGTTAGGTATTGCTGCGATGGAGCCACCATTTACAACTACCCATTCATTTGATCAAGTTAGTGTTACATTCACCGATTGTGCTATGCTTGGAGATTGCTAACCTTTTCCTATCCAACTTCTTTAGATTCTTTGCTTAAAGTATCATTAGAGTTAGCAGCAGCCTTAGAACTAGAAGCTCTTTGGGCGAATCTATGTTTCACAATAGTATAAGAACAAGGATTCTGGATCTCCAAATTTGCATTATCTAGAATCTCTAAATGTCTCAAGCAGGGTGCATCAAAATATTCAGAAGGGAAAAGGGTTAAACCAATAGTATCAGTTTGAAAATGCAGAGTTAATGTAGTGGCAAGATATCCCATACCTAAATATTCACACCTCTTAACCGAAAATTACATTGAAAATGGGAAAAAATAGAAAGTCATACGAATCCTAATCTTCTTATCTATGCACCATAACAAGAAAAATTCCCTAGTAGAACATTTGTTAATTTGAGTTTTGAAAAAAAAACAATATAACAAATTTATTTTTGCAGGAGTAAATGTTCATGGTTAAGGATATGAGCATTGGAACCATTGTGAGCATTGAAATCAGGCATTTTAGTTAAATATTTTCAATAAATGGTGGGTGAAAAGCCTTGGCATTTTTCTTCCACTTGTGCTTGTAGAAAACCAAAAATGTTTTCATCTAAATGATTAGCTTGACCTCTTAATATAAACCAAAACACACTTAGTTTACTAGATTCATGATGCAAAGAGGTGAAAAATTCAAGTGTTAGTTCAAGAAAAATTAGGTTATCCATTTGCATAAATGCTTCCCAACAACCTTTCTTATATAATCTCAACATTTTCTTTTAAAGCCCTATCCTTTTCAAAAGAGAAAAATCAAATTCCTAGGTGTGAGGATAGTTCTAGTCTTAAGAATAGTGTACCTATCACCTTCCTCTTTGGAGAAGATTGGGAAAAGAGCGCTATATTGGTCGAAAATGTACCTAGTTCAACATCCACTTATCTCTTCTTAGATTGGTGGGATGGATTTCCTCATAATAGACTTTATTCCTAGAGACAAGAATACTAAAAACCTGTAGAAATCATACAGAAGGTGAGAAAACTTAAGAGAGAAGAACAAATAAACATTTTAGAGAGGTGGCATGAATGGAAGCAAAAAGTAACGAAGATGTACAAATGCACAAATTTGGAACTTTTCATGGAAAACTCAAGAGAACATACAAAGATTTGATGAAAACTTGAAGAAAAATTAGTAGAGAAGCTTGAAAATGTGGTAGGGGTCGAATATAATGAGAGAAAGCATTGGGAGAAGGAATGAAGTGAAAAAGAAGGAAGAAAGTGGGGTTAGTAGAGAGGAGGAGGTGAGTTTTAGATATGCACGATCGTGATAGCTCTCTATCACCCTAATGCATTAGCACGAGGATGACAAGGAAACTCTTCTATTTTGCCTTGTTCTGCATGTTTTGATCCATTGCTTAGTTCTAATTCACTATAAACCTTCAAATTTAAGTTTTAACTTAAAAATCAACCTAAGAACCTCAATCAAACTCAAGAAAACATCAAGTAAACAAAAGTAAAGATGAGATTAACACAAGAAACAACTAAAAAACTATGAATAACTGCATTAAACAATCTAAGAACTAAATAAAACATGCTTCATTTAAGGTCATGAGCTTAACAAAAGTTCAGTTCAATCATGAAGAAGTAAAGGAAAGGAATGAAACTACTTACCTTTCATGCGAGAGAAATCCTCTAAAGTAAAGCTTGCAACAATTCCCTTTGACCTTGAAGGTTTTACCCTTATTGTTCTCCAACTTTAATGCTCCATGATCAAAGACTTAAATGACCTTAAAAAGGCCAATCCATCTTTGGGGAAGAATTGAAGTCTTGAATTGATTAAAGAAATAAGTCCCTACTCTTAAACTCCTTCTTCATGATGTGGGCCACTTCTGGACTTTTTCCTTATACAACTTAGAAGTCTTATAAGCATCATTCCTTAGTTCCTCTAATTCATCAAGTTACAGTAACCTTTTCTCAGTAGCTAGTTTTCAATCCATATTTAATTTTCTAATTGCATAATAAGCCTTATAATCCAACTCTAAAGGTAAATGGCAAGTCTTGCCATACATCAGCCTGTACAGAGTTATACTTATAAGTGTCTTAAAAGTTGTCCGATAATCTTATAAGCCCAATATTTTCATCAATTACTCACTACCTTCTCTAAAATTTTCTTTGACTCCCTATTCATCACCTCCACTTGGACACTCGTTTAAGGGTAGTAATGAATAGCCACTCTATGGTGAACATTATGTTTCTTAAAAGAACTTCAAAAGGTTTGTTACATAAGTGACTTCCTTAATCACTTAAAATGGCTTTAGGTACCCGCAATCTAATGAGTATCTTCTGAATGAACCTTTAAACCACTTTTCCATCATTAGTTGGAGTAGCTATAGTCCAACCCACTAAGAAACATAATCAACTCCAACCAAAATATAAGAGTTACATAGAGAGGGTGGGACTGGTCCTATGAAGCCCAAACCCTATATATTAAACACTTCTACTTCCATGATGTTGTAAAGTGGAATCTTATACATCTTTGAAACATTACCAATTCCTTTGCACCTATCGCAATGTAGAACAAACTTCTTACCATATTCCATTATATGAGTAGTTATCTTGTTCACTCCATAGTTTCTTGCATAAGGAGAGTTATGGCATCAAGTCAAAACTTCAAGTATTTCTTCTTGAGAGACACACTTGCAAATAAAACCATCAGCACATGTATTGTAAAGCATAAGGTCATCCCATATATATCTAGAGTATTCAAGCAAAAACACACTTCTTTTGTTGATACAAAAGATTAAGGGGAAGAATACCACCTAAAAGGTAGTTTGCAATGTCATCAAACCCAAGACGAAAAGGATTTGCTACCATCATTAAAGCTTCATTAAGAAAACTCTCATTGATTTCCTCTTTTTCTTGGTGACGACCTCCTTCAAGTGTAAATAAATGGTCGACCATCACATTCTCTGCTCCCTTCTTATTTTTAATCTCAATGTCAAACTTGTAAAGAAAAAGTACCCATCGAATGAGCCTTGCTTTAGCATCCTTCTTGGCAAAAACGTAGGTCAACATCACATAATCTATAAACATAATAACGTTTGAGCCTAAAAGATAAGAAAAAAACTTTTCATAAGCAAATACCATTACAAGAAATTCCTTTTTGGTAGTATCATAATTAAATTGTGCCCCTGTCAGGATCTTGCTTGCATAGTCAATTGCATGTATCTTCTTCTTTTTCCACTACTCAAGAATACAAAAAATGGCATGGTCACTTGCATCACATATGATCTCAAAGGGCAATGTTCAATCTGGAAAGGTCAGGATATGGGTTATTGTAAGTGCCTTTTTTAACCTGTCAAAAACATGGAAACAATCGGTGTCAAACTTAAAAGGAACATCTTTAACTAATAAATGAGTCAAGGATCTAGCAATGGGAGTAAAATCCTTTATAAACCATCTGTAGAACCCTTCAGGTCCAAATAATGCTCAAATGCCCTTAATGTTAGTAGGAGGCAGGATCTTCTCAATCACTTCAGTCTTGGCTCAGTTTACTTTAATCCCCTTGTATGAGATCTTATGACCTAAGACAACTCCTTCTTAAACCATGAAATGACACTTCTCCAAATTTAAAACTAGATGGGACTCCTCACATCTTTTAATCAGTCTCTCTAATTTAAACAAATAGTGGTTAAAAAAGTCTCCAAAAATAGAAAAGTCATCCATAAATACCTCCATGATGTCTCCATTCATGTCTACAAAGATAGCCATCATGAACCTTTAGAATGTTGCAGGTGTATTGCAAAGACTAAAAGGCATCCTTCTATAGATAAAAGTCTCATAAGGACAACTGAAGGTGGTCTTCTCTTAGTCCTTCAAGTAAATGAAACTTGATTATACTCGAATAGCCATCAATGAAGCAATAAAAAACATTCCCTGTATACCCTTTCAATCATTTAGTCCAAGAAAGGTAAAGGGAAATAGTCCTTCTTGGTCACCAAATTAAGCTTCCTATAGTCTATGCACACTTTCTAATCGGTGATGACATTAGTGGAAATCTTTTCACCTTTCTCATTTTCCATCACCATCATACCTCCCTTCTTAGGAAAACATTATACCTGGCTTACCCATTCACTACCCAAAATTAGATATATGATCCCTACATCCAAAAGCTTGACCACTTCCTTCTTCACAACCTCTCGCATGTTGGGATTTAACCTTCCTTGTGTTTCCCTCACCGTCTTGCATCCTTCCTCAAGACTAATCCTATGTATCACAACATTGGGGCTAATAACCCTAATGTAAAAAATTTTCCACAGTATAGCTCTCAACCTTTTCTAGATGGTCTGTACTGCTTTCTCCTCTTGCTCCAAATCTAATTGATTGGATATGATAGTTGGTAGGGAGTGATCCTTACCTAAGAAGGCTTATCTAAGGTGGGTAGGTAAGGGTTTTATGTCTAGTATAGGTGGCTTCACAATTTAAGGTTTTGTAAGTTCTTCCATTCTCTGTAATTTTTCTTGCTCATCCTCCTAACATAACTCCTCTTGGTTTTCACTTTCATCACTTTGGACTTCTAGAACCTCCTCAACTTACTCTTTAACTTCATTTACGCATTCATCCACAATATCAATCTTCAAGTAAGTTTTACCTTCTACCTGCTCATTCAAAGATTTATTCATATTAAACTCAAACTTCTCATTCCCAATTCTCAATACTAACTTACCTTCACGCACATCAATTAATACCCTACCAGTATTGATAATGGTACTACCTAAAATTAATGGACAATTCCTATCTTCTTCAAAATATAATAAAATATAATCAACAAGAATTCTAAATATGTCGACTTTTACCAAAATATCCTCTACCAATCAATATGGTCGCTTGATGTATTGGTCCATAACTTGAATTGGAAACGATGTTGTTTAATGTCTCTTAGCCTTAATTTCCTATAAATGTTCAATGGTATCAAGTTAATACTTGTACCTAAGTCACATAAACATTTGAAAAAATCAATCACCAACAACATGAGGGATAGTAAAACTCCCTAGATCTTGTAGTTTGGAAGACATATGACTTCAAATTATAGAACTACATTTCTCCATCAAGGTTACTGTTTGATTATCTTACCAAATGAATTTGTGAGTTAATGTATCCTTGAGAAACTTTGCATACTTGGGAAAACACTCTATGGGTTCCAGCAAGGACAAATTGATTTGGAGCTTCTTTAACTTGTCCAAGAACTTGGAGAATCGAGCATCCACTTAATGTTGCTTCACCCTTTGTGAATATGGAATTTTGGGCTTCTAGGGTGGTGGAGGGATGTATGGCTTTTCCTCTTCTTTCTCTTTAATCTTCTCTTAGCCTTTGTCTTTCACTTAGTTCTCCTTTTCAGCACTTAAATCCTCCAATTTCTTGCCACTCCTCATTTTAATCACCTTTAGTTGCTCCCTTGAATTAGCCTCAGTGTTACTTGGTAGACTCCCTACACTCCTATATGTTAAAGCATTAATAAGTTTCCTTACTTGAACCTCCATTTTGTGGATTAATGATGCATTGTTCTTCATAATTTGATCAAAAAATATTTCCATCCTTTTCTGACTCTCCTGTTAGCTTGCAAGCATCTTCTTGTGGTTATCTATTTGAATTTCAAACTTGGAGCCCAAAACATCCATTAACTTGTCTATTTTTATTCTCTAAAGACCCAAGTCGATCTTGTTAAGATCTAGGAGGCCTTTATGCTCTCTCTTGGCTACATGCATTATTACTATTCCAAGTAAAATTTTTGTGATTTTTCCACCCTGAATTGTAAGTGTTAGACAAAGTGTTGTTGCCTCTAAGTTGTTATTAGCCCAAATAATTAACTTGCTCAATTCCACTAGTCTCCATTACAAAACAATCCATCACGGTATAACTATCTTATCCATATAATTCACATTAGAGTTGCATTGCCTTCATTAAAGATGAGGAGTCTTTTTGAATTTTACTCAATTGCTTAGTGAGAGCCTAGATTTATGCTTGAAGGACTGTCATTAAGTTAATTGGAATCGTACCTTTTTATCTTTTGGATCATTGCATACCTCTCTTAATTGACCATAAGTAACTATTGTTCACCCTCTCCTCCAAAAGATCACAGGCTGCATTGACTATTTTTCTCATGAGAGAACCTCTAACCGCTGCATCTATGGTCTCATTTGTGCTTTAAAGCACTCCATTATAGAAGGTTTGCAAAAGGAACTCCCTTAGAAGGTTATGGTAAGGAAAACTCCTTTATAACTCTTTGAAATGTTCCTACATCTTTTATAAGGACTCCCCATCACATTTTTGGAAGTTTGTGATCTCCTTGATGATTCTTGTTCTCTTCATCAACAAGAAATACTTGTCTAAGAATTCTTGTGCAACTTCCTCCCAAGTTGTAATGTTCTAGGGTTGAGAGAATTTAACCATGCCTTAGCCCTACCTTTTAGAGTAATATATTGAGCAAAGCCAACTTGATTTCAAAGTTGTTGGTTTGCACAGGAGGCATTGAACCCTGGCCTCATGAAGTCCATTAATGTCCTTTGGAACCTCCTTGTTCACCTTCTTCCACCATATTTGGTTGAATCCTTTCTTGGCACTTAATGCTTCTTAACTCCTGTTCGTGCCTTGTAATATTTGAAAACTCTTCTTCCCATGGTTTTGTGGACCTTATTATGCTCTTTATGTTCATGCACCTGTAAATACATAAGGAAAAGTATAAAAAACTCTTAAAGTAAAGTCACCCAAACTAAATAAGATTCTAAAATAGTAATCCCTGACAATGAAGCCGAAAACATGTTGGGGGTAAAACTCATTTTACGCTAAATATTGGAAGTGCACAGATCATGACTTGTAGTATAAGCTGATATATTCCTACAAGGAATATATTTAGTCACCACTTAATTCAGGTTATAATTTTTTTAAGGAACAATTTCAAATGTTAAAAACTAGAAAATAAACTAAAATTAAACAAACTAGCAATGAGCAATCAATAGGACAAAGTACAGGAATTAGATAACCAATGTTTGAGGTTAGGAGTCACTTTTATCCCTATTTTGTTTCATGCTTATTTATTGTTTTAATTAAGCTTGATCTAAGATTTACTAAAGTTTAATTACCCTTTCTTACGGTGAAATTAGTTGTCCCTAGTTGAAATAAGATAGAATCAATTATGTTGTCTCTCAACTTATACAAACTTTCCTAACCATTCAACTAAAATTTAAGCAATCTTATAGGAAATCAAACAAATATCTAAAATCTCTCTGCAATTACTTGAAAAACTAAATGTTTATAGGTTTATTAGTAGCCAACTCTCATTATACTACCAAAAAAAATGCCTAATCTCACTCTATTAATCTATTTCAAGGTATATGCATAATAAAAATCACAATCATACATGCATTGAATCAATAAGAATAAGGTTCGCAACATAGTTCAACAATAACTCCTACAAAATGTTCAGCCACTCATAACAAGAACAAATCCTCCAATATTCATATTTTCTGTACTAAAAAGTAACAAAGAGAAGAAAGAATAAACTATGTGAAGCTTTGAAGTTCTTTTCTTCACTTTAAGAAAGCTGTAAAAACTAGATGTTGAAGTGTCTTTGTGTGTCCCAAGGAAGATGGTGTTTCTTCCTTTGGGTCACCACCAAAACCCTCAAGGTTACCTCTTTTGGATGTGTTATAATGATTGTTGCAGGCTCATAGGATTTTGAGCCCTTATATATGTCCAAAGGAGGGTCCCCTACTTAAAAATCCTGTGTTTGACTTGAAAGAGGATAGATCCACCTATCACCCTCGTGCTTCTGCACAAGGATGACAAAAAGTTGTCATCCAATGATGTTATGATCGAGCGTTCCACTTTGATAGGTCTCTACATCCTCCAATTTTTTCGCCATAACTCCTTCATAAGGACCCTGATTAACTTCAAATTTGAATTGCAAGCTCCTCCCATCCACCAAATTTCATGGCCATCCGATCTCTACAAGTATGCCTATGGCTCAACTAAGTGGCCTATGCCACATCTAATTCTAAAATTCTACTACCTGTGAAACTGACCACCAAAGTGCATCACTCCATCCGTAAAATAAGCTTAAAATTAACTCTAAAACACTAAAAAACTCTAAGAAACAATTAAAAATCTAAAATACAATGAAAATATGAAAAATATCAAATAAGGTAAGGTTGAAGAACACAAATAACACTTAAAACACATGAAAACAACCTAGAAACATATCCTAAAAACACACTTATCAGGTAGCACTGCCCATTCATCTTTAAATTCTCAAGTAGGAAATCCCTTTTGCCCAGGACCCTGAACATGCTCAATATGTGAATTTTAATAGGAAAAGAGGAGAACCATTTTCAAATACGTACAATCCTAGATGGAGAAACCACCCTAAATTCTCACAACATTCAAACAATCAAAATATTTCAGCAAATCCTCTAAGGAACCCTCCTCCTGGATTTAGAGAAAATCAACCTATGAAAGAAAAGGCTAGCATTGATGAACCATGTTTAGATACATTCAAGAGACTAGGCAAGAAATGCAAGCCAATAAGGGATTTAGCCTAACACTTAAGTTAGTTAGCTAGCCTTATATGAAAGCATACCCTAGTTTAATTACATATCAATATTGAACCTAATCGAAGATAATATGTGAAGGCTATTACCCTTAGGAATGGAAAGGAAATAGGAAGTGAAGAGTTAAGAAAGAAGCCGAGTGAAAAAGAAGAATAATAAATGGAAAAAGAAACGAACAAAAGAAAGGGTAAAGAAGTATTAAATGAGTAAGAACAGTAACCCCGTAGGCTTTTTACTGATCTAATTATAAAACTAGCCATTGCTCAATTTCATAACTATGCAAAATTCTTAAAGGATATTCTATCTAAGAAAAGAAAATTGGAAGATTATGAGACTGTAAAGTTAAATGAAAAATGTTCTGCGATCCTTTTAAAGAAATTACCTCTTAAGTTCAAAGACCCTGTAGCTTTGTTGTTCCTTGTAAAATAGGCAACTTTCAAATAGACAGGGCATTAATAAACTTAGGAGAAAGTATAAATCTAATGTTCTTATCTATCTTTAAGCAATGGGGGGTTAGAAGAATCGAAACCCACAATAATCTCATTGCAATTGAAAAATATATCTATTACCTATCTATGAGGAATTATTAAGGATGTTTTGGCTAAAGTGGATAAGTTTATTTTTCCTATGGATTTTCTTGTACTAAAATAGAGGAAGATAATAAGGTACATATTATTCTTGGATGACCATTTAGGGCTATAGCCAGGGCACTAATTAATGTGTACGATAACAAGTTGATTTTAAAACTCCATGATGAATAGATAAAATTTTAATATTTTCCAAGCAATGCAGCACTCAATGGACTATGACTATTGCAATTTCATAGGAGTTAAGTATTTTGAGAGTGACCCTTCTATTATATTATGTTCTGATCCTTTGTAGAAGGTGTTAACTCATTTTTAGTTTTTGAATTTAAACGGGGAAGAGATAAATGACGTCATGGGTGTTTCTAAAGCAAGAAAAGTCTCTTCTAGTTGCTATCCTTTCCAAAAGTTTGAAATTTTAGGAAGACCAATCAAATCTTTACAAAATCCATCAATAAAGGAGCCACTAGAGTTAGAATTAAAGCCTCTTCTATCACACCTTAAATATATATATTTTAATACGCTAGAATTAAAGCCTCTTTTATCACACCTTAAATATATATTTTTGAATCCCCCAAAATTAGAACCTCTTTTATCACACCTTAAATGTATATTTTTTAATCCCCCATCCCATTTGACTGCTATTATATCATCATCTCTAGCATACAATATGAAGAAAAAGTTGTTGAGAGTATTGCGAGATCATATAAGAGCCATTGGTTGTACCATTAGAGCTATCAAGGGATTAAGTCCTTTAATCTGTACGAATAAAAGTTTTATAGGAGAAACAATCAAGCCAAAAGTTTGACTACAAAAAAGGATAAACTTAAACATGAAAGAAGTGATGAAAAATGAAGTGGTTAAGCTTTTAAATGTAGGAATAGTTTTTCTAATTTTTGATTCACCTTGGGTTAGCCTAGTTCAAGTGGTAACCAAGAAAGGTAGAATTACTATGGTTCCAAACGACCAAAATGAACAAAGAGATACAAGAAAGGTAATTGGTTGGCATACGTGGATAGACTATAGAAAACTAAATGACTCCACAAAAAAAAGGATCACTTTCCATT
>JAOXYD010037588.1:0-13857 GCA_028565735.1 Pinacopodium congolense | reverse complement strand
AGATGGATCTGAGATGATTAACTAACTATAATCCACGTGATTACAGCTTCTGGACTCACAAAGACAACCTGCAAACTAAATTACAAAAGATTGAAACTAAAAACAACCTAAAAACTACTTTAATTTGAAAACTAACTAAGACTAAGGTGTTTGTAGCTGAAACTGGATGCGTAAAACGTTTGAAGAAGCACTCTTTATATAGGAGTGAAGCAGCTACAATTGGAGGAAGAAGACAAGCTGCAAAGGATTGTACAATTGATATGAAGAATTGGAGATTACGTGGAAAGGATGCAAGAAGATTATGATTTCTGGACCATTAACGACATCTTGCATAGCCTATCATTGTTGGATTACAACCTACCATTTAAGACATTAGAAATTGTATTCTAATGCCAAGATATTCAACCTTCAACGATGCTTTTACAGCTTAGTGCAGACCATCATTAAAGGATGGTAGCAACAATTCTTAACTCAAATCTTCAACATTTGCAGCCGTTTTCTTCCTCCACTTATATCTGCTCGTTTCCTATAATTAAAGGGCCTCTCCAAACATTTTAGGCATTAGATTTAGGATCAAAAAAAGTTTTCTTTCTTTAGTTTTCAGATCAAAGAAATTTTTAGGTTTTGTTTCCTTTTTAATCTTTTTTATTTTTAATTTTTTAGGTTGTTTTCAGTTTTTAGTAGATTCATACACGTGTTTTGTGTTGGAATACCATCTAAAACTGTGATTTAGTTCATTATAAACTCTGAAGTTCTTGTATTATCGTTGTAATTTTGAATTAATCAATGTCTTGCTAGTTAGGTTATATTTATTATGTTCTTTAATTAATTGTTGTGCTTAATGCTTAATTTCAGTTAATTTATCATGCTGAATTTGTTTATGGATGATTAATTATGTTAATTAGTGATTAATGTATGATAAGTAAGTCAATCTTTGTTTATTGAATGCTTAGTACTTGTCCTAAACTGATCGCTTAGGATATTACTATAAGATAATCTAGGATATGACAATCTCTAGCCTGGTTATTAGAAAAACCAATAAACAACGTGGTTTAAATAAGTGTAATAACCAAAGACTTAGTTAATGTTGAGTGTTTTAGTCTTAGATTAGGATGATTTAAGACTAGACTTCCTGAACTTTAAGCCTATTACCTAAATCAGAAGCATAACAAAACTTCATGATAGGTCCAATAAAGATAAGTCAGTGTCTCAACCATAGCGCTACCTTGGTTTAGTGAAGACCCTGAATTAATCATCACTGATCTCTAAATTAATTAAATCATCAACCACTAAAGCTTAACTGAATATTTTAGGAAAAGCAATATGTCGTTCTTTTACAATTGATTGAAATTTTTATTGGCTTTTTAGATTAGCTTCTAGTCATTTATTTTCTTAAATCATAAAGCTGAGTGTTCTCAAGATAATTATAATCCGATTAACCTAGTATTTACATCATATAAACTTCGTTGTGGGATCGATACTTGGAGTCTTAAATATGCTTCATTTTATTACTTGATTCAACTGGTACACTTGCCGAAGCGATGATCTCAAATTAATTATTAAATTATACAATGAAAGATAGATTAATTTGAGCTAATTTTGTAAGTGGCCAACCGTAATAAATTTTTCGGTGCCATTGTTAGGGAAGTGAATTGTAATATTAGGTATATATTAGTATCAATTAATTTGGAGTTTGTTTTGTTGTATCCATTATTTTCTTTGTTGTGTTCTGTGTTTGTTTGATGTTTCATTTTTCAGTTTCTTTCTTTATTTTGCTTTTGTTGTCATCTTTGTTTGTGAGTTGGGGTATATTTTGGTGGCTTACCTGAGTTATTAAGAAGATGTGAGGCAATAAGACCATTGGTATGATTACTAATGGTATGACCCTAAAGTTGAAGTTTAACCAGGCGATAGTTAGACAAATCAATTCAAATATTTTGATGAAACCTATACCCCTGAATATGAGGAATGCCCTGATTGCTCCTGGGTTAATCCAGCTTGTTTTGAACAACCTTCACCTTCTTGTGTCCTTAAATAGTGTAGGCTAATAAAAACCTTATTTTAAAACCTTGTTGGCTATGCTAGTGGCATGATAGTGTCCTCAAATTGATCCTTGATGACAGCACTTGAGAACCTCTTCTATTTATGGGTAGGTGATACATCTTCTAAATATATCACATATGAAACAAATACACATCCTCCCACCATTTGAAGAATTTCTTCTTTTACATATAAGTCATCCCCTGTAGTAAAACTTGACCTGCTAGATAGTTAGAATAATCAATAAGCCAAAGGGCATAAATGTACCTGTTAATGACAACGTATAGACACTCATCAATGAAAGTGTCATTTGTTTCATCCTCCTTTATAGTCTTTAAGTGATCTTTCTTCAGGTGAGAAAGATGGCTATAACCAAAATTTCTGCCTTCTCATCTATAATCTACTTGTCTAAATACTACAATGACAACATTCATCTTATTAGTCTTGGTTTAGCATCAATTTTAGTTAGTAAGCACTTAGGAACTGAGTCGTTTATATACACAATTGCTTTTGACATCATAAGATAAGATCAAAATTTATTGAATGTAAAATCAATAGCAAGAAACTCTCTTTCAATGGTAGTATAATATCTTGTGCATCCGTTAATGTCTTATTTCAATGATAGATTTCCTAGAAGTGTTTATCCCTGCACATTCTAAGCACCACTTCTACTTCATAGTTACTAGCATTGCATATAAGTTCAAAAGGTAACCCCTAATTAGATGCAACCATAATTATGAAATTAGTCAATTTCTCCTTCAAAATATTAAATCCATGCAAGCACTTATCATGAAAATTAAATATCACATCCTTCTCTAATAACTTAGTGAGAGGTTTAGCTATCTTGAGAAAATCTTTAATGAACCTCTTAAAGAATACTATATGACCAAGAAAGCTTCCAATTGCCTTTATCGAATTATGTAGAGCTAATCTATTAGTGGTCTTGATTTTCATTTTGTCTACTTCAATGCTTTTAATTGAAATTTTATGGCCTAACGTTATGTCTTCTTTTTCCATTAAATGACACTTCTCCCAATTAATAACTTGGTTCGTTTCTTCATAACTCTTAAAAACTTTGACTATGTTGTTAAAACATAAATTAAAGGAATGACTAAAAATTTAAAAATCATCCATAAACACTAGCATAATGTCCTCTAAAAGTCATTAAAAATTATTGACATGCATCTCCAAAAAGTAGCAAAAGCATTACTTAATCCAAATGTCATTCTCCTATAAGCAAATGTATTACATAGAAATGTGAAGGTTTCTTCTCTTAATCCTCTAGGGCTATAGGGATTTAAAAGTAACCTAAAAATCTATCCAAGAAGTATTAGTATGCATGATCGAAGAGCCTCTTTAACTTCTAGTTGATGAATGGCGATGGAAAGTGACCCTAATATGTTGCATCATTTAGTTTATGATAGGTAAACCATAATCTCCGGCCTGTTACTGTGCATATAGGAATAATCTCACTCTTGTCATTTAGTACCACTATCATCCAACCTTTCTTTGGTATAACTTACAAGAGGACTCACTCATGAACTATCAGAGATATGATATATAATTTTCGCATTACCTATCCTTTCACCCCATCCTTCATATTGGAATTGAGTCTTCGTTGAGCTTATACCACCATCTTGTACTCATCTTCTAATAGAATCATGTGGGTTAAAAAAGGGAAGTGTCCTTTGATATCTGATATCCCCTATGTAGTGGCCCTCTTATGGTCTTTTAGCACTCTAAAGATTTTTTCCTTTTGATTATGTAATAAGTTCGCAGAAATAATAACTGGTAATTTAAAATTTTCAGCTAAGAAAGCATACCCTAAATGATATAATAGCCTTATAAATTCTAACTCTAGGTTTCTTTAATTAAGGGTTACAATTTTTCTTCTTTCGAATACTCTTTCTACTCCAATATCTCTATTGTAAACGTCCCCTCTTCTTGCCCCTTGACTATGCATACCTCTAATGAGTCTTATGTAATTTTTTCATGTAAAAAATTAGCACTTTCAAAATCAATAACATACAATTAAAAATATGAATCATTTTTTTCGTACATAATGTCTCATGGGTTTAAGGATTCTAAATATAACTTCCTCATCCACAACCCTAAGTGTTAGCTTTCCACCATGTACGTCTATCAATGCTTTACCTAGAAAATCAAAGGGATCTTAAACTCATTATGCATATCCAAAATAACAAAATCAATTGGAAAAATGAACATGTTAACTTTCATCAAAACAAATTCAATTATTTGTCTATGGTATTTAATAAACTTATCAGCTAATTATATGCTCATTTTAATTGGTTTTGCTTCACTAAGTACTAACTTACCGAACAATCGATATGACATCAGATTTATAGTAGCACCTAAATTTACCAATGATTTGTCAAAAGATAAACTACCAATAATTCAAAAAAGGATCGTGAAACTCCTTGGATGCTTTAGTTTTTACAATAGTTTGTTTTATAGTATGGCTGAACATTCTTCACTTAATTATACCATAGATAATTCCTCTAATTTATTCATGTTTAATAAGGGTTTCTTTAATAATGTGGCAAACTTTGGCATTTGAGCTTCTACAGAAACTATGTTAATATGTAATTGCTTGAGAAACTCTAAAAACTTATAGAATTGTTATTCTTAATTTTCCTTATTATTACTGATTCGATTACAGAATTGGTTGCTTGTACTCCTTCAGTAGCTTCTTTTTTTTATAAATTAGTAATAGATTAATCAAAAAGGAGTTATTTACAAAACTAGAGAAAGCTCTACAAAACCTTAAGCTACTCTCTACAAAAGAAACAAGGGAACTCTTAACAAAAACCTAAAATCTAAGTTGTCAAAACAGATAATCAAACTACAAAAACTAGAAAACAGGTCTCCAAATTTATAAAAACAAAATAGATTAAAACTTTATATCTAGAGAGAAGCTATTAGGGGTTATATTTATAGTATTTTTGGATGTTATTTGATGTTAATTTAACCCTATTTTAGTGCTTAAATGTTTCATTTATGTGTTATTATGTTTACTTTGTAGGAGGGAGCTTAAACATGAAGATTGGAGTCAAAAGATGGAAGTTTTGTCAAAAGTAAATCATAAACAATACCCTAGTAAGGTTGCTCAACATCACCCTACCAGGGCCAAGTTACTCAACGTCACCCTACCAGGGCCAAGTTAATTGATGAACAGGGTGCTGTTATTGATGAATAAGGTGCCATTACTGGACGGTGGGGTTCCATTAATGAACGTATATCAGCCATTTTTAACCTAAATCTTCAACATTTGCAGCTTATCTTCTTCCTCCATGTGTAGCTACTCAATCCCTTTGTAAAGGGACCTCCCAGACATTTTAGGCATTAGTTTTAGGATCAAAACACCTTAGTGTTCAGATCAAAGTAGGATTAGGTTATTTTTCATTTCTTTCTTTTGTAATTAAAGTTTTTTTTTGTTGGTTGAAGTTTTAGTAGTAGTAGTCACATAGTTTTAATTTAGAATATCATCTAAGGATGTGATTTGGTTCATTTTGAACTCTTAATTTCGTGTAATATTATTGTTGTTTTGAATTAATTAAAGTATTGTTGCTTAAGTTATCTTTATCATATTCTTTGATTAATTCTTGTGCTTAATGTTTAATTTCAGGTAAGTTATTATGCTTAATGTGTTTATGAATGATTAATTATGTTACTTTAGGATTAATGCATGATTAGTGAATTAATCTTTGTTTATTGAATGCTTAAAGTTTGTCCTAAATTCATCACTTAGGGTATTGCCTTTAGATAATCTAGGATCTGACAGTCTCTACCTAGGTTATTAGAAAAGTCAATAAGCAACGTGGTTTAAATCAATGAACTATCCAAAGATTGGTTGATCATGAGGGTGCTAGTCTTAGATTAGGATAATTTAGGACTAGACTTCCTAAGCTTTAAGCTTATTATCTAAGTTTGAGGCATAAGCAAACCCTAGGATAGAACCAATAGAGATTGACCTAATACTTACATTTTATAGATTTCCTAGTTGGATTGATAGTCAGAGTCTTAAATATACTCCACTTTATTACTTGAGTTGATCGGTACTCTTGCCGAATGTTGGTCTCAAATTAAAGTTTTAAATTATGAATGCAAGATAGATTAATTTGAGCTAATTTTATATGTGGCCAACCATAATCAAAAGCCAATGATCAAAAGAAATATCTATATAAAAAACAAAAACACCTTAAAGAGAGACCTATTATAGGATAACACAAGGAGGCAGTTAGACTGAAGCCTCAGATCCAATTTCTTTAGAGGGTCTCTCATAGAGCTGAGGATTAGTTTTTTCTCTCTTCTTTCAAATAAAATTGACAAGGTCTTTGATGCTCTCAATGAACTTAGACTTAAAAGGAAATCCCTGTAAAAGAAAGTCTTTCAAAGATTACTAGTTAGATTTGATGATCTGCGCAAGGAAAGAAGTGATAGTAGGGATGGCTTTTCTTGGTGTCTTCATTTTCCTATAGAAATAAGTAACAAAGTACTCTTACTGTTTTTGCATTGATTTCCTTTTCATTTTAAATTGATTAGGTTATGGGTGTCGCACTTGCCATCAGGCTTAACAATTACCCTACTATATTCACC
Organism: Pinacopodium congolense; assembly: GCA_028565735.1. Taxonomy (NCBI): domain Eukaryota; kingdom Viridiplantae; phylum Streptophyta; class Magnoliopsida; order Malpighiales; family Erythroxylaceae; genus Pinacopodium; species Pinacopodium congolense. Next base: position 7,200 of record JAOXYD010037588.1, on the reverse strand, counting down.
ATGCAAAACCTGCATATCTGGATATAAAGATTAATTTCCTTCGATGAAAGTAGCAGTACCTAATATAGAAAAGAAACCCAAAAAAAAAAGTAAAAGATAAAACAAAACCCAAAGATTATTATTACCTATCATTAGTGTTTAATCTGAGAATTTCAATAGTTTAAATGATTTCTTTAGTGAAAATGGTTCCAACATTCAGAACAAAACCTTTGAAGGTAAGGTTATTTCTTTCATGCTAAAGGATATGGACACAGGTTGAAAGATGCAAACAAACAAGTTTAAATAAATGTTTTTGTAGAGGTGAGCATTACAAAACCAATGTAAAATGAATGGAAGATTGCCTAGGGTAGAGATCTAAAACTAAAAATGGTAAGATTGTTCAACCATACTACTTTTGAATAGGAACACTAAAAAAATAGATGGTTTAAGCTCTCATTGTTCGGAAACCATAAGGAGAAAAAATTGAGAAAATGGGAAAAATAAATTTTATCTATAGTTTGCAATTTGTTAAGAAAACCTAGCTAGAGAATAAAAAAACATCTTCAGCCAGTTCTCTTATGCTAAACCAATTTATATCAGCGGATAGAAGGGAAAGTAGTTCTTAAAACTTTATAAGTTGAGGAAGTGGTGTAAGACTTTGTATGGGTAGCCATGATTCTAGTTTGTAATTTTTGAAACACACTGGTACATAAATCAAAAGGCCAAGATTTCAGATACTCTCATTTGTAGCTGATCTCCAGTTCTAGCTATTATCTTTAATGATTTCAAATACTTTCGTGTTCATAGGTAGCGAGGACCTATTGATCAATCCAGGAGTAAAGAGATTCTTGAGGATGGCTCCAGGATGTGAAGTATCCTACCATAAAAGAGTAGTAACCTAATTTACAATATTAACTCGGAATTGATTCCTATTAAGGTCCCTAATTTGTAATAATTTTCTCTAACCCTCAAAGCTGCCACTCTTCCCTTTGACATTCCAAAAGTTTTTCCTTTTAGGTACAATAGAGTGAACCCATTTGACCTACAATGCCTCAGAATCATTAAATAAAAACCAAACTCTTTTCCCTATTAGAACATTATTCCAAATTGTAAACTATTTTATTTCTAAACTACATTCTTTTTAAAATCTACAAAGATCATTCCACTTAACTTTTGCTAAATGATTAGGAATGGTAGATCCAGACAAAAGAAAAATTCATAATTTTATTTCGTTGTCTTTGATAACAAAATGAGGGAGGAAAAAATGGGTAGACCAATAGACTTGAAAGGAAAATTAAATTAAATTAAATAGTTGGAGCCTACATGCACAGGAGAGAAGATACCTAATAGGAAGATGCCCTTTATTAATACCTTTAAGACTACTAATATGATGATTAAAAAGTTGTAAATCTATATAGAGAACATACTAAAATTTTTCTAGATTCATTTCAAACCCAAATAGTTGGAAATATGAAAATGCATTGGTCGTTTGTTTCTATAAAAGCCAATTCATTGAAATTAATTCCAATTTGATATTTTTTAAGTACACTTTTCTTAAATCAAATTCAAACCAACATTGATGCCAATTGCACGAGTCACAATTATCTAGAAAATCTTAATCGAATACAAGTATAAACTAAAATTACCAAATAAATTTAATAGTTCCAAGCAATGGAGAATAACTAAGTTAATATTAAGGGTTATCTAATGAATAAAATTGGATAGGAAATGCTCTTTAATGACCCAAATGGATTAATAGTAGATTAAAAGACTTATTTTATGAACACTTCACTTAATCAAAGAAATGCTATAATTAAGACAAAGCTCTCTAAATACTTAAGTTAGAGTTTGGTTATATCATAATCTTAAACATAAGGCTTTAAAACTAAAATTTTTTAATCCAAAAAATCCAAATTTTAGATTATGACTCTCAAGATAAATCAAATTTTGCTTATTCAGTGATTTAAATCAGGGTGCTTAAGGATTTATCCAATAAATTAGGTAGATTTCTTGAATCCTAATTTATTTCCTAACTTTATCTTACATTTTTAGTGTCAAACAAGCATTAATCCCTTTCAAAAGTAAAGAACACCCTTTAATCACATATGGAAACATATTTAGCACATGCTCAAATCATTTTAGAGACATTTCCTAACCAAAAATAGATTTAGTAGCTCGTTTCAATAAAGAAACAAATCAATCTCAAGATATTCAACATACTCTTGCACAAATAATAAGGAAATATGAATTTAATAGATAAAAATCAGTTAAAGTTCACCAATATTAAGCTCTAAACACATTTACAAGCTTGAATCATGTGTATGAGCTTCAACAACCTCAAAATACAATTCTAATATGCAAAACAAGGTGAAAACTGTGAAGAAAAAGAGAAAATAACCCTAGCAATTCTCTCAATCTGATTTCTCTCTAAATTTTGTATTTGGTTTTGGGTCTAACACTATTGTTTTTGGGTTCTCTAAGTTCTTATATATGTCAGCTACATATGGGGAGCAACTAAGGTACGTTGCAGCAAGTGGACAAGGAGATCCTACTAGAAAGGTGCCAACTGCTTCTTAAACGGTGGTTAAAAGTGAAAAAATGACACCTTATGAATACCGTCATTTTAATTTTTGATGCAGTAGTAGAACAATGCTCAGTAGGGCTAAACGACACCCTTCTAGACCTACTGTTTTGGTCCAAATTCTCTAATTTTAGCAGCCGTGTCTTTGATTTTTCTGGGATAATTCAGCTCTAACTGTAATATTCATCAAGCAAACACATAATTTATCCTATAAACATTAAATGTAAGCAATTATACAACAATTTTGCTTGCAATGGAGGAAAATATTTGATAAAATTAAAGTCTATCAACTCCCCCAAATTTAGTTTTTGCTTGTCCTTAAGAAAATAAATCTATCATTATTTTCCAATAAATATATAATCTTAAGAAAAATAATCCCCATCAATCAACCAAAACCATTGAAAAAAATTCCTTTATCCTTTAACCAACATGGTGAAGTAAGAGGTTATAAATTTGATTCTTCCAATCAAGTCACAATTGCAATTGGTTTACTTCATGCTTCTCCCAATTCATCCTAATATTATAATTCCATTCCAATCATAAAATGAATATAAACCAAGAACATAGTAACATCAATGAACATAAATCTATATACTTAAGCCTAAGCACTAAAAAGACAAAAACAATGTGAGCATGGCTTTGGTTGAAAAGTCACTCAATCTTTCATGCTCAAGATTAAACATTTTATGACGAACAACTTTTGGCTTACCAGACTGACCCACCTTTCATTAACTGGCTTTGCCCCACTCATAAACTTTAACCAAATGATTAAAAGACAGTGGAGTGAATGAATTACGAGCCCACATTTCACTCTATTTTTTTTCTATTATTTTCACTCATTTTTAGTTCTTTGTATTTTTCATCTCATTTTCTTTTTTTCTTCTTTTGTTTTCTCTCTTTTTCCATTTTTTGTCATTTTTTTTGTCTTTCATTTATTTTGACAAGGGATAAAGAAACTGCATCAAAGATGAAACATTTAGCTTAGAAAGATTCAGCTTTGAATTGGAATGTCATAGTAATCTTAAAGGACTTACTTGTCTAAAACATAAAATAAATGAAGATTAAAAGCTCTTTAATCTTCAAAATCAAAAGTATAACATATTATTTATTCAAAAGAGTGAAACTCAAAAGGAAAACCAATCAGTGATAGGATCAAAATAGAAAAAAAGTTTCAAAATAATATAGATTGATTGAAAAAAGATGATAAAAAGATCAACTTAAGAGAAAATAAAAATAAAACAGAAAATCCATTCGCTCGCCCACACTTGAAATAAACATTGGTCCCCAATGTTACAAAATGGAAAGGATAAGCAAAACGAGGGAGAAAAGGAATAGAGAATGCCCAGATAAGGACTGCAATGCTTGGAAATTTTGACATTAATTTGAGATGGCCATAATGCAACCATTGATAATAGCAGCTGACAAAAGATAAGAAACATGAAAGCACAGAGACACCAAATAACAAAAGAAGGCTCCATAACATAAATAAAACAATAATGTACCTAAAAGGGAGTGTACATAAAAAAACAAAATAACTAAAAAAAATGAAAAGGAAATATAGGAAAGTAAAGCCAATAGGGTCATAAAAAAAAACCCTATCAAAGAGACTAGCCTAAAACAAAAAGGGGCTAGCCTAACAAGGTAAAAGACTTGCTAACTCAGGGGAGGCAAATGGTCATGAACAATGTCCCAAAGGGCTGAAAGTTGGCTCTAAATAATACCTACCTACTGAAGAACATCCTCAACATGAGAGAAAAGATCATCCTACCAGGATTCTATGCAAAAAAAGATGTTGTTCAATAAAATCCAGCTGATCCGCAAAGAAAGGCATAGTAGCGGGCCTACTGGTAGTTGAAGGAAAGAGTTGATGGATCGAATAAGGGGCACTAGTTGCAGGCAAAGTGACCTCAGAGGATGCTTGATCCATACCTTTAGCAATACCCTCAACGGGAATAAGTGGAGGAGGAGATTCATGTTCATCATCAATGTGCACAATCCCTTAAAGTGGCTGCCAAGTCAAGTTACGCTAGACACAGCTAACCTTAGCATAATGCCAAGAATTAAGGTGAGGGTAGTCAATTATGGAAGTAGGAATAGGGTGAACAACCATCTGACCCTCAAAAGAAACATCAGCTTCATTCAGCACTTGGGTAATCAAAGTCGAAAAGTAGAAATTTTTACTAACATGCTTGAAACAAACCTCATTCCTCATACTCTAAAGAATGAATCCAGCCAGTGGTAAGCCCTCGATTGCTTCTAATCCCTTATACATCTTATGAAGAAGGTAGATATCATCATACCTTATTTCATTAAAACCGCTGGCACGAGGCAAGACATTTGAACTAATAATGGCCATAACGATCCTCTTCTGCACAAATAACTGGTAAGTCGAACAATAATCCTTATCATGAGAATGGATCAATCCCTAAGCAGTACGATCAATGATAGGGGTCAAATTGATATGATTGTCATGGTTAATTTGTTGAATTATGACCCCTAATTCAGTGTTTAATTTTTTAATTAATGCCCTATTATGTTTGATTTGCAAAATGGATCTTAATGATGAAGATTGGATCAAAAACTTGAAGAACACCTCTTAATTTTGTCCATTAATAACACCATGAGAGGGTGTCGTTGCCTGATGATCAAGGGGCCGTTATAGTGTCCAGGTTTCGAGCTATAACGACACTATGAGAGGGTGCCGTTGTACTCTAGAGTCAACAATTTCAGTTCCAAATATTGAGAATTTCAAACCTGACGTGATCCTCATTAATTACCTTGTCTTCTATCATGTGAGGGAGCTTTCCAGAGTCTGCATATATCCAAGAACAACACATCACACATGGAGAATCCAGAGAATTCAGATCAAACTAGTGAGAGAAGCTCTAGCTTCTCTCTTCTTTTTCTTCTTTGACAGCCTAAGCTTCAAACACTTAGATTTCGAGTTTTCGATTGTATTTTGGAGTTCTATTTGTTGGAGATTGCAGCTAAGACACATATCTAAGTTTCTAAATCATCTTATGTGGTTTTCTAACTCAAATTGTTCATTATATTCTCCTGTTTTTCAAATTAAATCAAAGTATAAGTTTTTATATGTATATCCTTGCATATGCTTTGATTTTCTTGCTAGATCTTGTGGATTTAGGGCTGTGGTGATGTCCAGAACAAGCTAAGGAGTTTAAGACTTGTCAAGAAAGATTCTAAACATGTTTTGGAACTTCTAACTTATTTATTTCAGCTCATACTTGTAGATCTATTCATAGTATGTGGTTTAATATGCATATCATGTATGTTTTTATTTAAATGTGTGGCTAATCGATTCTGTTGCTATGGATTGATGTTTTGATGTTTTAGAAGAGTTTACATGCATGTTTATATGTCTGTATTTTGCTTGTTGAAGATCTAAAAGTACCAATTTTAAGCTGGTCACTTAAGATTAGGATTAAAGATAGTTTAAGCATGGGAAATCATCTTAAATTGTTTGAAAAATCAATAAGCAACATAAATTAATCATTGCGTGACCAAACCTGAATTTTTTTGTGAAAGTTGGAATTCTGGACTTAAGTTTCCAGAACCCACCTTCTTAATATTTATGCCCATTTACTTGATTTTAAAGCATAACCAAACTTTAAACAAAATTAAATGGAGAAAAAGCAAACACTTAACCATAGCTTTGTTTTGATTTCGTGAAGGGCTTAAATCAGACATTAAATCTGTTTTTAAACTCGAATAACTCATGAAATATCAAATCCATAGCTCCTTTAATAAATTGATAATTTTCAGAATTTTTCAGAATCAATTAAAAAGCGTTTTCGAAGTGTCTAAGCTTAAATATCCAATTTTAGCTTTTTTTTCCAATTTTCGAGCAATTTCTTTAGATTTTTCCTAAACAATTGTAATCCAATCAATCTGGTAATTAAGTAATATTTTTCCCCGTGGGATCGACACTCAGAGTTTTAAAATTTAATCCACTTTATTACTTTTGCAATAGATGCACTTGCCTAAAAAGTACGTTAATTTTAAAAGTAAAAATCATTTCGAACACCCGTCAAATTTTAAGTCACCTAACGAACGCAACAAGTTTTTGACACCGTTGCCGGGGAACGGAATTAATCTTAATATTAGGAAAATTGGTGTCAATTACTTTAAGACTTGTAAAAAAAATTTTATAATTTATCTAAATTTTTCTATAATTATTTGCTTGTTAGTTTTCTTTGTGTGCCTTATTTGCTTTTTCCTTAGTTTATTTGCTTTCATTTGCTTTGTTATCTTATTTTCTTTTATTTAGTATTTATTTCGAACGTGTATGCATACTCGTAGACAAAATCCCGAGCTAGTAAGTGTCGATTTAGAGCTTGAATGCACATTAAAGAGGAAGAAGAAGGAAACTCGTGCGATGTCATCCAATCCGTTAGACTTAGGAACTTCGAGTGACACTGACACTAAACTTGATCCTGTCAAGATGAATCCTGAAGAACAAGTAGTGTTAGGATCTCACTTAGAAAATAGAGAACCAACCATGATGGACTTAGCTTTAGGGAACCGAGGTAGACCTGTGACTAACATTGTTCGGCCTAGGGTCAATGCAAACAATTTTGAAATCCCTCATAGCATAATTTCTATGGTTAGGTCATCACAAT
>JAOXYD010037567.1:0-13858 GCA_028565735.1 Pinacopodium congolense | reverse complement strand
CTATTTGTCAAAGATTACCTATAGGATTGCTTAACATTTAGTTAGATGGTTAGGAGAGATTAGTAAGACTAGAGATATCATAATCAATCCTCATCTATTTGGCTAAGGACAAATAATTTCACCTTGAGAGAGAGTAATTAAGCATTAGAAAATCTTGGCTCAAACATAATTGAATCATTAAGTAAGAGGGAAGAAAAATAGGGATAGGGCAACTCCTTATCTTAAAACCTTGGATATCAAATTCCTGTGCTTTGTTTAATTTGGACTGTTGCCATTAGTTTAAATCATTTTATTTTATTTTCTAGTTTAGTAAATTCTTGAAGTTATTTCCTTAAACAAAGAGAAACCTAAAGTAAGTGGTGAGTAACTCAATCCTTGTGGGATCGATAATCGTTCTAAACTACAAGTTACGACCCGTATACTTGCAGTTTAAGCGTAAAACTAGTTGTTCGAATTACTCTCAACAGAAGATTATTTAGGTAACATGACACTTGTTAATGGGTTGTGCCTAATTGATCTTGGGTTATACTGATTAAAGTTATAGTAGACCATAACAAGCTTTTGTCACCGTTGTCAAAAATACTAATTTATTAATACGAGGGATATTAGTGTTGATTATTATAGGCTTTAATTTTTTTAATTTTTTCTATTTTTAATTTTTATTTTATCTTATTAGAGTTTTGGGTTGTATATGTTTTTTTTTCTAGAGATACCAGGTAGTTAGTGACATAGATATATGAGACTACCTCGACTACTAGTGGTACGATGGCCACGTAGTTTCGATCAATGGTGGCTAATTGGATGGCTTATGAGGACCATGGGAGCAACATCTAAGAATATGAGTGGAAACATCATCCATATCATTCATGGACTAATTGGGCCTACATAGAGCCACCTCCATATAATTATTATCAATATTAGGAAGAAGAATCGAGGTTGAGAGAGCAATTAATGAAGGCCATATCAATATCAAAGGCTTGATTCAACGGTGTAGATGCCTCTATCCCTAAATTAGTATCATAATTTGATAAATAGGTTTATCATAAAGAAGAATCGAGATTGGAAGAGCTGATCGATAAATTCATATCTACAAATAAGGCAAGGGATGAAGCTAAGGTGGCTTAGGTAAGCAATCTAAGAGCTTCTTTCGATAACATGGTGAAGTATCTACGCTAGATGATTGGATTAAATGCAAAACATGAATAATTAAATATGCCAAAAATTATAGTAGTGAAATAAAGCAAGCAAGATAAGGAAAATTTAGCTACAAGTGGTAAGGAGCTGGTTAGCAAGCTAAACAAAGAGAATTAATGAGCTATTAATGTTATGGAATTTACAGTCGATGAGGAAGCATTTATGTCCATTGATTTTTTTTGGATAAATCAATAGATTAATCAAAAGAGGAATATGTACATGAAAGAAAGAAAAAGCCAAAGAGGTTAAAACAACGCTAATGCAAAAGCTACAGAAAGGCACTAAGCCCTGGTTAACAAGGAAAAGCCAAAAAAAAAAAATTAACCAGAAGATAACCAAGACATAAACAAGAGAAAGACACAAAGTGGCAGGGAAACTATATAGAGGTATTTAGACTTGTTTTAGATCAATCCATGGATTAAATTCTCATATCCATACCCTCTAAAAAATCTTTAAGATCACTAAAAAGGAATTGGTCTTCTCCCTTCTATTTAACTAGAAGGGTCTTCTAAGCTCTTAACTCAATGTTGCTGGGGAGAGAATCCAAAAACAAAACTTCTTCAGTATATGAAACTTGCCAACACTGGCTATTAAGGTTGGGGTTGTCTCTGCCTTTAATATAAAAAGTTCATAGATTACTATCATAATTTCTAATTACTAGTAGGATATGTGATATGAAGACCTTTCACCAAGGTAACTTACATAATCAAATGGAGGTTTGGAAAGCAAATGGGTAAAAGTTAATATGCCATTGGTAAGTCATCTTAGTTATGAAGAGCTTAGCCAAAGATATGGAAAAAAAATAGAATTATTATTCTTAGCATTAAGTTGCAACTAAAAATCCTTAAAGAAACAGTTGTTAGGAGGCAACGCAATGATTTAGGTTTGAGAATTCACTTTCTTATAGGGTCATAGATTTTATATTCTGTTATTTTCAATTTAGTTTTCATTTCTATTATTTTTATCCTTCTACCTCTCTTTTATGGCTTGATCTCTTACCTTTTAATTAGCATAGGTGGCTGAAAGAGAAACAACATATAAATTTAAGGGAATTTTGTTTTTCCTTATATTTCCCTTTATTGTTTATTTGCATTAATTAAATATCGAGGATGATGTTCAATTCTACTATAAGGTGTTAAACTGTGATTTCAATGCATTTTCATATGATTTTGATTACAAGTTAAGCTACGTATGCTCCAAATTGATGTTAAAGTGCTTAATTATCTTTTAGACTAATATATAAAGAAAGAGAAAATGATGAAATTGCAGCTAAAAAAACAGAAATCAAGAGTTAATGATAGTAGCTTTCACCCTTCCATTTAACTATTAAGAATCTACATTTTGCTTAGTCTAGAGAGTTAAACCTAGGGGTTAAACAACACTGTTTTACTCTTTGTCAAGTGTTGTTTTAGCACTTATCAATCATTTTCCAACTGGATCTCACACTTGATTGGTTAAAACTTGTGCAACTTGATTCTCACTCGCAACTAACATATATATTAAGGTTATAAATGCAAAAATTTACAAGAAACATAGAAAGAAACACGATTTAGAGAAGATTTAAAGATTCTATAAAATTTTAGGGCTCTTTTCTTGTGTTTTTCACATTCTCTAATTTTTTTTATAGATTTAGATTATTTTTTAGGATTGTAAAAGCTCAATGAAATGTTCAAACCAATAGACATGTTGTAACTACTTTTGGTGCCTGCTCAACCTGTATTTTGTGTTTAAATCCTATCTCTTCTCTTATATGTTCAAGAAAATGATGAATATGCCTTGTTTCTTAATTCAAATGAGTGGATGAGTTAATTTTTGGTTGAGGAATGGTTAGTAGATGATTAGTATTCATGGTTTTGAGTGAATAAGGGCTGTCTTTTACTTATTTTAATGCTTAAAAGTTGTCTTGAATGAATCATTTAAGCTAAAGACGATAAACAGTTAAGAGAGGACCAATCACCTAATCCATTGGAAAATCAGTAAGTAACTTGATTTTTATCAATACATGACCATTGAATGATTGACCTTGAGGGTGATAATTTGAAAATACGAATTTTGAAGTTAAAATTCTTACACTTTAAGCCTACATCTTTGATTTATGAGTAGACCAAAGCATAAGCTTGTAACATTAGAGAAAAGACATTCATTTGATCGTAACTTTGGAATGATTTAGTGAAGTTGCCTAAGACAAGTCTCTTAATCCTTAACTATTCTTCTTAGGTCATTGAAAACTAATTCCTTAGCCATTTAATCTACAGCAATCCTAATACTCAATCTTTGTCTTCTTTGAAAATTTGGAAGTTTTTAGTTTAGTTTGGTAATTTTAGTAAAATTAATAATTCAATTTGGCCTCTTTGGATAATTGGGATCTAATTTCCTTAGTAATTTCATTGTTAATTCTCCATGGAATGATAATTCGAGTTTGATTTACTCATTATATTAGTTGCGATTGGTATACTTGTCGACTTATTGGTTTAAGTTTTGTTTTTAGAAAAAAGTGCTTAACTATTGAACTTGGTAATTAATTTAGATAATTTGACCTTAGTAGCCAACTAACAACAAGTTTATGGTGTCTCTGCTGAGGATTTAACATAATTGGAATATTAGGAAGACATTAGTGTCAATTATTCTAAAGTGGTTAATATTTCTTTGTTTGCTTTAATTTTAACAGTTCTTTTCTTTTATTTATGTTTTAGTTTTAATTTAGTAATTCTTTTGTTATTATTAGTTTTCTTTAATCTTGCATGCAAAATTGAGGCCAAAAGTATGAAAAGCTTGATTTTGATCCTAAACTTGAAAGAAGAATTTGTAAGTAGAAGAAAGAATCTAAAGTTAGCAAATCATCTAGTAAACGTCCTAAAGAAGTGAATCCTTTAGAAATGGAGCATAAAAAACATTCAGTTTTTAGGCCTTAAGAACAAAATAGAATACCTGTAATGATGGAATTGACACTAGAAAAAAAAAACTAGATCCATGCCCACCATTGTTAGACCTAAGATAGATTTTGATGATTTTGAGGTTCCTCATGGCATTCTTTCTATGATTAGGTCTTCCTAATTTGGTGGTTCATCTTTAGAAGATCCCAATGATCTTTTGCATAGTTTTGTAGATGCAGATGATCTCTTTAGAAGCCAAGTGTTTTTGATGACCTGATCAATCTTAAGTTGTTCTTTTTTTCCCTTAAGCACAAGGTTAAATCTTAGTTGAATACTTTTCTGCCTAGTTCCATCATAACATGGAATGACCTTATGAACCTATTTTTACCCAAATTCCTTCTGTTTGTTAGTTTAAGCTTCACTGTAAATATATAGGTCGTAACTTATAGCATAACTATTATAGATCCCATGCTAAATGATTTTAAAAAACAAAAAATATGAATTGGGCTTTTTATAAGGTAAAAGAAAATTATAGAATTTGAAAATTAAACTGAACTAATGAATCTTGAATGAATTTAATCGTAAAAGAAAGCAAAACAAAGAAGATACTTAATAAGGTAGACTTAGGAGTTGTTCTATCCTTGTTTATCTTCATTTTACCTTATTCATTTAATTGCTTTTTACCCTAGATATCCAACAGTTAATTACCCTCTCTAGAGGTCTAAGAAATTAATCCCAATTGAAATACCTAAAAGTTAAATTGTAACCTCTTGGTTCACAGCACTAATCCTAAACAGTGCAATTGGATTTGAAACAATCCTGAGGAAATTGAACAAGTAATTAAGAACTCTCTTCAATCACATTTTAATCAATTAATTGCAGATCCATTAAGCTACAAACTCTTGTTACGTACCCAAACTCAAATAAATCAAAATAATTTCCCAATTTGAAGTGATTAAAAACTAAAAAATTAACATAAATAACCATATGTTAAATTACTATCGTCAAGGATGGATAAACAATTCAAAAAAAATATCTAAACTACATTTAGAAATCCATAATCATGATAAAAAAACAATATTCAGATTAAACATCAAAATGAAAGCAAAACAAAAGAGAAAAATAATGATGATTTTGATGGCCCTTTTGCTAGAAATCTGGACAACACTTATTGAATCTTGATTCTTCTCCTTGTTCTTGAGTATTTTCACATTTATCTTCTGAAAACCCTCTATTTTTGTCTTGGATGTTTTCTAGAGCCAGAATGGTGGTTGCCAGGGTTCTTTTTACAACTTCTTAGTCTAAAATATCCTAAAACACATCTTATAAAAGTTATGCCACGTCATCCCACCATATCAAGTCTTCCAGCTTATATCTCTTCTTGATATTATTGCTATATTAAAGACCTCCTTTGGCCAGGAAATTTCATATGTATGGTCCTCACATGTTGTTCTAGCATCCTGTTAAATTTTATAACATTTTTAGCTTTATAAGTCCACCTAATTCCTTCTAAACATTAATCGTACCAAATTTGGTGCTGCCTTGAGCTTCACTTGTTACCTGTACACCTAAACATCAAAGTGCATCAACTCATTCCTCAAATAAGCTCATATTTTTCCCTTAAACACTAAGAAACATTAAGAAACATAAACAATAATGAAAAGGATGAAAAATTTCATACTAACTAAGTGTAGACAATGCTTAAAACACCAAAAAACAACTTAGAAACACACTTACCACTTTCCACGTGCTAAGATAGAAAAACTGAAGAATTAAATTTATTCCTTTTCCCAATATTAAAATGATAGTTTGTATAAAGCTTGGGAAAGATATAGGAATATTCTTGCAAAGTTTCGGAATCATGGGTTTAGTGTTTTTGATAAAGTTGATATCTTTTACATTGGACTCATCGTATCTAACAGTAGTATGATAATTGTAGTAGTAGAAGGAAATCTAATGAGAAAATCTCCAAGTAACCCTTCTTGGAGTTTTAGACCCCATTCCCTTGTCCAAGATAATTCTATTGTTGAAGAAACAAGTTTAGACATGTTAAAGAGAGTAGACACGAAATGCAAGGCCAAATAAGGGACTTAGCCAACAAAGTGAGTTAGTTTACTAGTTTTATGTAAGAGCACACCCTAGGTCAATTACCTAGCAATATTGAACCCAATCCAAGGGAATATGTAAAGGCTATTACCTTTACAACTAGAAACGAAATTAGAAGTGAAGATTTTGAAAGAAATGATGGTGGGTGATAGGATTGAAGTATATTGAATTTTCATATGCATTTTAATGTCATTTCAATCCTATTTTAGTGTTTAAATTCTTAATTTATACTCCTTAATAAGTGCTAAATTGATATATCTTTTTATGATATTTTAATGCATGTGCACCCCAATTGTGATGTTAGTTGAGTTGATTTGTTTCTTAATTTACTATTTTTACATGTTACCATCAAGTTGGAGTGGAAATTCAAGGAATGATGAAGAATGGTGTTGAAATTAGAGTAAAACAGTGGTAAACTGCCAACCAACGTGTTACTCCTATTGACACGCATTTTACTCAAGCTTTGCAACTTAAACAATGGGAGTAAAATGTCACTATTTAAGTTTTTTTTAAGTGTTGTTTAAGTGAGCAGGCACGCGTTTTGAAGCTGTAACTTGCTCCAACTTATGCTGCAACTTCTCCACTTGATTCCTACTTGCAGGGGACATATATAAGAAGCTAGAGAACCTATTTTCACAGAGATTAGCACAGATTAGAGTCTCCAATTCAGAGATTTAGCTTAGGTTTTCTTTTTTTATTCCTTAGGTTGAGGTTCTTTTGTATTCTTCCTTTTCCAGCTTTGTTCAAGTGATTTCGAAGTTGTTCTAAGGATTTGTAATAGTTTGATGAGGCGTTTGAAGGTTGTATAAAACTTTGGAACATCTTATAGTGTTTATCTTTAGAAATTGCAAGAATGTGGAGGCAAGATGGCTACTGTCATGATTGCCAATGGTATAAACCTGAAGTTATTGGGAATTGTTGGGGTTATGATGTTTATGGTTTAATTGGAAATCTTTATACCTTAGATTGAATGAATTATTTTTATTAACCTTGTTATGAATCCTCTTATAATGAATAATACTCATCTTTCTCCTATTTTCGAGGGCCTTCAAGTGATATTTAAGCTCAAATTTATGATTTAGTTAATTAAAGTTTGGCTAAGCATTGACCTAACCCTCAACCTACTGTCACTGAGTTGAAAGCTTCTTGTCCAAACCGAAAAGAGCAATTATTAGCCAATCTTAGGCAAGAGCTTTCTTATGACCCTTCCCAACCCACTCCATTTGAATTAATTGTGCTAGAACCTTATCCCTTAGAGAGTGGTAGGCAAGAATTTTCAAGCCTTATGTATTACATTAAAAAGATGTTAACGAATGCTTAAAATCAAACCAGACTCTTGACTTGGATCATCTTGATTCTTTGATTGAAATGTTGGACAATTTAACTTTCATTTCTCAATAAAACAATGATATTGATGTGGATGAGTCTTGGTATTGTACACCAAGTCTTAAGAATGAAGCATCTGAAACCTTTGAAGAAGCCTTAGAGAATGATGAATTAGTTTATGATTTTATGGTTCAATTTGTTGAAAATGTAGCCAAACCTATACGTGATATAGAAGCCAATGAAGTAGGAACATTAGCTTTGTCACTTGATGCAGAATTGGATGAAATTTATAATGGAAAGATCACTACTGGAGAGGACAAGCGTCTTGTTATTTCAAAGGACCATACTTTAGGAGCTTATGATGAGATTTCTGAGTTTAAGTTAGGTGAAAGTCCATATGAGCCCTTAGATTTTATAGGTGTTGCTACTTGTGTTCCTAGCTCTAAAGCTGCAATACTCGATTACTAAACCTCGGTATTTTGCTTTGAAAAAGTGTTTTAATTGGAATTTCATCAAGGGTATGATTTATAGTTCATGAAAGAACCTTTTAAGAGGGATAAATGCCCATCTTAACTTAGTTAGCCCTTTTGGAAAGTATGGATTCAATCTTATGCATGGTAAGCCACATTTTTATTTAAAAATTCCCTATCTTTAAGGTCTAACTAAAAGACCTTAAAGAAGCACTTGTTGGGAGGCAACCTAACCCTTTTAGTAAATCCTTTTAGTCTAATTAAGTGTGCCTTAGGTTTAAGTTTAAGTTAGTGTGCTTTTGGGTGTGTTTTCTTTAAAGTGCTTTTAAAACTTTGGCTAGTTCTTTTGATTTTGAGTTACAATTTTTTTTGGAAAATCCTTTTAGTAGCCTCTTTAAAGTTTCTTTTAAGTTGTTAAGTGTGTTTTTCAAGTGTTTTTTTTATTTAAGTCTTTTATTTGGTTTTAATTAGTCTTAAGTCTTTTTCTTTTAAGTCAAGTGCCTTTTTAGTCCTTTGAACTTCCTTTTCTCTTTTATGTTCGGTCTTAATTATGTTATGTCCTAGTTTTTAGTTCCCATTTCAGTGTGTTTTTAGTTTGATTTAGTGTTGTTTGTGGTTCTTTTAAGTTTTAGAGGATTTTTTGCTTTTGGATTTAAGTTAATTTCATTAGTTTTCTTGGTGCTTTAGCCATTTCTTTTTAATTTCAGTGCGTTTTTAGTGTTCTTAAGCTGTATCCATGTTTAATTTGTGTATTTAAAAAATTTAGAATGATTAGGAATTGAATTGGAGATAAAATGTTGAGTTTTAGCTGATAAATTCAGTTTTGAAGAGTAAAACAGCGGGGGTAAAACGGTGCCCCTTGCCGGCGTTCTACTCCCTACTTTGAGAGTTAAACATTACTATTTAAACGACATCGTTAAAATCCCCAGGTACCGTCGTTTAACTCCTTGAAACTAACAAAAATGACACAGCGTCTCTCTTCTTCTCTATCAGCCTTATTTCACAGCATACATGACCCCTTCACCTCTTTTATTTTCAAAACACCATAACGTCTTCATTTCTGAGCCAAAATTCATTTTCTTATTGTCTATTTGAAGCTCTTTCAATTTTGAATTGATCTATTCCTTCATTTAGGCTAGGTTATAATTAGATTTTTCAAAATCTGCTCTACACAATTTGGTACTATTCATCTTCTCCAATTTTCTTTTTCAATTTTTTAAGATGTGTCTAACCTCTAATTACTTCAATTTTTGAATCATTGTATTAAAATTTTGATTAACTTTCTATTGGTACCAATTTCATGAATTAATTTTATCTTCTAATTTTTCAAAATTTTTAGTTCAACTCATATTCATCAGTTTGATTCTAGAAAAAGTTTTTCTAATTTTTCTTGGTGTTTTCTAACTATTTGCTATATGTTTATTGAATTGTTTTTATTCAAGTGGCACCTAGGAGGCCTACTCGAGCATTTAGCTCTGAAGCTTGGCCTTATTTTGATCGTTCTCGGTTTAGGAGCCAAGAGAACGCTGACTAGTATAAGGCTCGGAATAATAATGATTTTATAAAGGAGCGATCTATTGAGGCAGATGTGGAAGCTAACTTTCAAGTTTTGCCTCTATTCCGAGATCTTAATTGGCTCCCCTTACTAACGCTTGTTTGCCCATATTATCTATTATTGGTAAATGACTTCTTCGCCAATATCGAGTACAAGAATATCAAAGACCTATTAGCGATTAGATCTTTAGTACGAGGTATTCCTATTGTGCTTACTTGTCCCTTTCTTGTTGAATTCTCGAGAGTACCAAATGATAGTGATTTATTTATTCATAAGGTTTATAGGGTTCGAGGCGATTCAATTGGTTATAATCCCTCATTTTCAATGGATTTAGTTAGAGCTCAATTAGGCTTGGTTACTTCGCTTAATTATCAAGGCTATCCTACTTCTCAATTGACCATTAAAGATCATATTGCTATTGCTATTTTTAGTAACAATGTTTTTATTATAGGAAGTTGTCTTAATGAGGTTCTATTTGATGGTACTTACCTTTTGTATAAGCTACTTCATGGCTTAGGAGGCATTAATGGATTGTCTTTAGTGGGTTTCATTTTACATAATATAAGAAATGTAATTCGACACACCCATTCAACTAAAAACTTTTGCTTTCCTCGTTTGCTTACAAGGATTTTCGAGTCAGCAGGTGTTCCTTGTCATGGTGAGTTAGCAGTGAATCCCACTAACTTTGTTTCCTATTCTCTTATCAAACTTTAGTCGTACTATAAAGTTGGGTAGTTGAGAAACACTTTTTCTAGGCCTTTATAGTTGGGCGAGCATGTTGATGACCCTAATATTCTTGCTCCTATTGCTGCTCCAGAGGAGGGTCAGGGTAAGCCTACATCTGAACTAACACCAAGTGTTCATATGCCTCATGCAGACACTTCTACTTTAGCTTATGTTCCTCCTGTGCCACCTACTATGCCTCCTTTTAGTGATTTGATGCCGGCCTTTCACATTTTGAGAGCTCTATGCAAACTGGTTTTACATCTATTCACTCTCAATTGGATGGGATGGCGTAGCACTTAGTTAGCATTAACTAGCATCTGGATAAGATTGAGGAGTATCGCCAAACTGCTGCTAATGATGCTCCTAGTTCTACTCTTTAGCTTTGATGGCTTACACATGTTATGCGTGGATGTTCCTTTTATGTTTGTTTAGTATTTGTTTTCAATTGTATTTGTTTTCTAGTTTAGTTGTAGTTTGCTGTTTATGTTGTATTTGGATGCTTCTATTCTAGGTTCTTTTGTTGTATTTACTATGTTCAATACTTTGACATTACATTATGATATATATGGATTTGTTTTTATAATTATTTTTGGATTCTATTACTTTCCTTTTCTTCTATTATGGCTATTCCCGCAAGTCCATATATATTTTCAATATTCACTTCAATAAAGCAGTCATGTTATTATCTAATTATTCTAGGTGTTTTCCTTCCTTATCCCTCATGTGATGTGCATTCTTTTTGGTTTAAGAACATTGAAGACAATGTTTAATTTAAGTGTGAGGGAGGGATTAGATGATTTAAGTTGTTCCACACTTATGATTTATTTGTCTTTAATCATGCCAATTTATCATCTTTTTCAACATAATCCATGATCTATGGAATTTTTTTTTCCATTTTGATGCATATTTTTGGAATTTTTTATTTTCATTTAGTATGCCCCTTTGAGATGTTATGTGATGGATTAAGTATGTTAAGGATTGAATGATTTTAAATTGCTTCATGTTTTCTTATGATGATGTCTTTTGATCATTGTGAATTTCATTTTTAAACTGCATGGTATTAAAGTAGAATGTGCCTTGTTTTGAATGATATCTTCATCTTGCTTAAGTTTTTTTATGCAAAAGAAAATAAAAGGAAGAAAAGAAAAAAAGTTAAAAAAAGAAGAGAGAATTGGAATAAGTGAGTTTTACACTCCGTTGACTTCTAATCACTTGGTTGAAGTTTATGAGTAGGCAAAGCTAGTTGATGAAAGGTGGCTCAATCCGGTAAGCTACAGGTGGTTCACAACTATTAATTTTATATTTTATAAAATAAAAATAAAAAATCAAATAAATACCAAGCCTTTACAAACCCTTTTAAGTTAGCAAACTAAAAAAACACAAGAACATAAGACACCAATCATTTAAGTCAGACTGTCAGAGGTCTCCATCGCACATTAATATTTTCTAGTAAAAATACACCTTTGTCATTTTTTAATGATATTACGTTAAGACTTAGCGTTTTTTAAATCGTATTAATGACATCATAAATTCTAACAAAAATAAAAATTTATCAGTTTTTAATAATTAAATTATCACTTTAAATTATGTAACATTATAGTTGGTTAATCTGATATATTAGATGTTAATATGATTTAAAATATGATTTTTAAAATAGTAGTTAAATGTACGATTTGAATTTTTTAATACTTCGTAAAAGATATAAGTAAATTTATATTGTTGTCTCTATTACTACAATGCAATGAGTATCTTTTTAATAACATTATGATAAAACATTAATAAGAACGTATTTAAATATTTTATAAAATATTAAAAGCAAATCGCATCTTTTGACCAAACCACCTATCAACGATAGAATAGGAATGTATGTCGTCCTAAAAATAAAATACTTCCTGGTATTTTTATTGTTAGAAGAAACACGTTTTTGTAAAGAATGGTCCAAAGGAAATCAATCGGTCAAGAATGAAGGCCTCTTGCCCTCTATTTGTTTACTTGATATCATCATGTGAAAGAGACTTTACATTTTAAGCCTACATTTCCTATTTTACCGTGTGGCTATTGGGACTTGAAAGTCGTAAATTATAATACACACACACGCATATATGCATATACTTATATACTACGAGTAGAAAATGTAAGTGGGAACCTTTGAATTTTATTTTGCATAAAACAAACGACTTATGCCATCAAAAGACTCAAAAAATA
Organism: Pinacopodium congolense; assembly: GCA_028565735.1. Lineage (NCBI taxonomy): Eukaryota > Viridiplantae > Streptophyta > Magnoliopsida > Malpighiales > Erythroxylaceae > Pinacopodium > Pinacopodium congolense. The sequence continues at coordinate 1,403 of JAOXYD010037567.1, read as the reverse complement.
AAAAAGTTCAGTCATTGTTAAACAAAAGTTCATTACAACCACCAGAAATTTCCGGTAAATACAGCCATCAGAAATTTGACCTGACATGAATATAATTTTATTTTATTTATTAAAAAAAAGAGACACTCTTGAGTCTTGATGCATAGAAAAACTCTTTACCAAACCTTCACAAATTTATAATTATAAACGAAAGAAGTAAAATCTAGGGAAAATTATTTTCTTGATTGGAGTCTTCTCCATTTATCCAACTCCCCTTACATTTCACTTTCCAAAAAAAAAAAAAAAACAATTCCCACTACAGATGACTTATTATGCTAAAGTGGTCCACCTATCCATTATTTTTTAGGAAGATTTTTATGATAATTATATTCATTTTATGATAATTATATTTATTTTATTTATGTTATGACTTTTTATTTTTAAAATATCACAATCCTCAAATTTTATATTTTTATTTTATTAATGAAGAATTTTTGTCATGTTATAACCTAAAAAAAAAAGAAAATTTGTTAATATTTGACAATATATTTCACTAAGTTTGATGTTATTTTCTTTAGAATATTCTCTTGCCTGTATTGCTGAATTTGATATAATTGACAGTAGAATAAATTGATGTTTGTTAAATTTGATATGGGTTTATTTAAGATAGAACTAATATTCCTTTGTATAATTCTGCCAAACTTAAAAGAGTTTAATATTCTTCACTATGTTTGCATTAATCATTTAGAAATATAAAGAAGTGGAACAAAATCCTCCAACTGAAAGAACCATCAAAATCATTAACAAAATTTCCAACCTGCAACTGTGCATCTTCTCCGACGATTGCCATCTTCGTTTGCTCCATAGAATGGCTGATCTCTCTATAGACACTCGTATCCTCTTCTAAATTCTCTTTCTTTAGTTCGGTGATGTTGAAAATGCTTCCAAATGACAATAAAAGTAACGCGCTTTTACATTTTTGGTGCTTACCTAATTTTTTGGCAAAAAGGTAAGTTTAGAGACAAATTAATTCTTAGGATCATTTTCCTTATTTCTCTTTTTCCATTCTTGTACAGCAACAAAAAGAGCCAAAGGTAAGTTTAAGAGATAAATTCATTCTTAGGATCATTTTCCTTATTTCTCCTTTTCCATTCTTGTAAAGCAACCAAAAAGAGCCAATTCTTATCGTGAAAAAGTTTCAAAGTTCCAATCTTTTCCATTATATGTGTAAATAGACAGTCTAACCTAGTAATTCTCTTATCATATGCAAAAATTAAATGAGTGTTTGACCAGTGTATTAAATACCGTACCGATACCGATATCAGATTGACCTCGAAAACGGTACTATACCGGTACCGGTTAATACCGGTACCGTTTCGGATAATTATTTAAAATTATAAATTAATTTCTAAATTTTATAAAAT
>JAOXYD010037557.1:0-13858 GCA_028565735.1 Pinacopodium congolense | reverse complement strand
TTATCTTTTGTCTTTTCACCCATTTTCTAGAAGTAGAAATGACACCTTTCCAAAGAGTAAGATAATGTCATTTATTATGGACATTTTATTTCTAACTTCTTCAAGGAAAATATCCTTTTTTGCACTTGATTCCTCAAATTTAAAACGTACTTTTGAGAAATCACTAAATTAACTCATTAATAGAGAAAATTCATTTTTAATGAGTAAAAAATCTAAAAACACAACCTATAACCTATCAAATTTTCCTACCATCAATTTTCCTACACTTGAACAATTGCTTATTCTTAAACAATTTCTTCAGACAACCACTCAAAAGCGCAATAGTAATTGAAAGTTATCTAGGCACCTAAATGTGAATCAAAGCAATTAACACTAACTAATTTTTCCTAACATAATCTCGACTATGATTCAGGCCATACAGTTATAAATAAGATAAATTAACCTTAACACTCAATATCAAGCCTCCAATTAAATCCATACATACCATTATACAAACTTGTTTAAGAGTGACATGATAAGTGCATTTTATGCTCCTTCTTACCCTTCCACAACACACCAGTTTATTCATTTTATTTTTTTTAAGATACTCATATTTTAGTTACCATTTAATGTAAAGGCCAACACTAGTGATGAAGAATAATCCAATCACCAAGAAGCTAAAATTAGCACAATAGAATATTATTTAGTTATTTATTTTCCTTTAAATTTTCAAGAAAATGAGATAAATTAAACATCCTACTCCAAGTTTGTGCAAAAATCCATGCAAATCTTACTTGAAAAACTTAACATTGCTTGTAAAGGTCATTAAATTCATGTAATAAAAATAATAAAGTCAATTAAGAGCTATTCAACACTATGTCAACCATATTGACAGTACTAAGCATACCAAATTAACCTTTCCAAATGCGACATTTGAAGAAACCACTCTTAAAACTAAAACCCATTCAAATGTATAATTAAGATGGAAATTATTCTCATTGTTCAAATAAAAAATGAGCAAAAGGAAAGGAAGGAACTCCTTATGGATGGATAAGGTTGGAGAGAACTAGCTTAAGCCATCTATCTTAACTGAAAGGCAACCCAAAAACATAAAGAAAAGGTGAAAGTATTAAAACAAATCAATAGTTCAAAAATAACTGAAAAGTGTAGCAATTTAATCTTATAATCCTAAAAACATTGCAAATACATTTTTTAGTAAAAGAAAAAATATTTTTAATACGAGTATTGGATAAGAAAGGTAGCACTGTAACTCTCCACCATCTTAGGTATGTATAACTTTACCCTTTTTCCATTGACCTTGAAAACTCTCTTTCTTGTCGTTAATAATGTCCAGAACTCCTAATGGGTAGACTTTGATCACTTTAAATATACCATACCATCATGATATTAATTTTTACTTAAAATTCACAATTGAGAGTTGTAAATCAACGTCATATCTTCCATTTAAAATTCATGGTGTATGATCTGCTTATTTGCCACCTTTTAGCTTTTTCATAGTAAAGCTTGTTATTGTATGCTTTTAATCTAAACTAATCCAACTTATTTAGCTACATTATTCTTATCTCACCTATAATTTTCTAATAAAAATTTAAAATTTTCACTATCTTATAAACTTTATGATTTAATTTTGTATGTAAGTAAGAATTTTTCCTAATACTAATTTAAAAGGTGGCACATGTATAGTTTTTTAAAAGTGATTTTATATGCCTAAAAACCATTATCTAACTTTAATGATGAATCTTTCCTAGAGGAATCAATGGTTTTTAATCGAATTTTCTTTATCTCTCGATTAGAGACCTCAACTTCACTACTAGTTTAATGGTTATGGGGTGTTACAACTTTATAGGTTATACCATATTTAAATAAATAGGTTTTAAATTTTTTGTTACAAAAATGTGTGTCCCCATCACTATTATAGCCTAAGTGTTCCAAAATATGTGAAGATTTTTTAAAAAATTAACCACACCCTTAGCCTCATTTATAAATAAAGCTACAGTTTCGACCCATTTACAAACATAAGTTATAGCCATTAGTTTATATTGGTTAGAATATGACTTAGGAAATGATTATATGAAGTGAATGCCCCATACAGTAAACAATTCACATGCAAGTATGTTAGTTAAAGGCATGTTCTATGCATTGACATATATCACAAGATTTGATAAAGTCTTATACATCTTTAAATAAGATAAACCAATAAAAACTACATTTTAAGACCTTATATGTAATCCTATTATGCCCAAAATATCTTCCTATTTCCTTATAATGATAATGATTTAAAATTAAAGACACTTCCTTATTAGACACACATCACCTTACAATTCCATCCACACAAATCTTATAAAGAAAGGGATCATTATAAAGATAGTGTTGCATCTTAGACAAGAATTTCTTTCTTTATTAATAGGAAAAACCAAGAGGAAGGACTTCCTGACTAAATAATTTCCAATGGTTATATACCATGAAAGAGTTAAAATAGCTAGTAATTATTCATCTAGAAATGCTCCTTAATCTTTTCTTAGCATTCTTATATATAACCTCCTCATTCAGCCTTTATGAGTGTACCATGAAATTTTCCACTACCTTTTTAACGTTCTTGATTTCAATGTCAAATTCCTTAAAAAAAATAAAATCCATCAAATTAGCTTTGGTTTTATGTATTATTTAGTCATTAAATATTTCATAATATAATTATATACCATTACTTTTGAAAAAAAACAAAATATGAACAAAATTTATCATATGCTAACACTACAGTTAACATCTCATTTCCAATGGTGATGTAATTTCTTTAAGCATCATTAAGGGTTCTACTCACATAATTAAAAAAATGAAAAATCTTATCTTTCCTTTGCCTTCACAACTTCAATTATAAAATCACACACATCTCACAATATTTTAAAGGGAAGAGATCATTCAATAGTACCTTATCCTCCTAATGGTTTGATATGTCTCTCTATGGCTTATATTTCTTATTTTGTACCCAATTTGTGTACTCCTTATAAGCCTCAAGCTCACTAAGCACTTCAAGTACCTCGTCCTCCTCCTCATGACTAGAAAGTGAGTTTTTCAAAAAAAAATTCAATGGATTTTCAGTGAGAATAGCATTTGGATTGTGGTCAAAAGATTTTATTTAAATAAAATTATAAGAATTAAGGGAAGAGGGGTGGTTTCATTACATTAAACACATTAAAAACCACTTTCTCTTCTTAAAGCCTCAAGATGATTTTCCCTCTATGCACATCCACAATAACCTTGATAGTTGCCATAAAGGACCCCTAAAGGATGATTGGAATGCCTTGATATTCTTCCATTTACAAAAAGAATTTTTTTCGATTGCACCAACACATCTTCAATGATTCCTTTGTAGTAGATGATAAAATGATCCACTAATTAAAGTGAGTTTGTAGCAGGCTTCAATCATGCCTAATTTCATAAAAATAGATAAAGGCACATGAATAATGCTTACATATAAATTCATTAAAGTATGATCTATATACATTTTATTAATAGTGCAAAGAATAGTAAAACTCTTTGGATGTTTCATTTTATATGGTAATTTCTTCAAAAGAATGGCTAGAAACTTGTCATTCATTTTCATAATCTCATGCTCTTCCAATCTCCTCTGGTGGGATAAGATCTATTCAAGAACTTAGTATCGGAAGGTATTTAAGCCAGTGCCTTTATGAAAGGTATGATGATGCTAAGTTTCTTGAACACTTCTAAAAATCTTACTTAGCGCTTTTCTATTTGATTATGCTTTAATCTTTAAGGATATGGGACTTTAGGCTTTATTGGTTGAAAACTTAGAACTACAAATAACCTAGGAACCTTTTCTCCTTTTTTGCTAGTTCTTCATTCACTTCCTTATCTTTTTCCTTCACCTATATTCAACCTAAAGGGGTTCCACCTAAGTTTTGATAATGAAAAAATAATTTTGTTACTAATGCATTTATTGTTTTTTTATGTTCAAATAGATAAGTTTAAGGAAAAAGTGTTAATAGATATAATTTAGAGCCATTGAAGCTCAAATGAAATCAATGAAAAGCAAGAATTTAAAAGAAGGCTTAAGATTAAGATAGAAATTTTAAAAGGTTTATTTTGTAATTTTATTTCAAATCTTATCTTGATCTTCTTGAAGTGTTTTTGACCTCAAAGTCATGCATATCCATTGTGTTTAGAGTTTACACATATAGATTACATAATCAATAGGAATTGTATAGGGAAAATTTTTAAATAACTATCTTGTTAAACCAAAATCTTTTGCGGAGCTAGCTTTGATTGTGTGTATATGTTAAATTTTGTGAAAAAAAAAAGAATTGTTTGAAAATGTTTAGATACCTTTTTAGATTGTTTACATATGTTACAATATGTTACAAATGTGAAAAGTTAATTTCCAAAAGGATTGGTCAATTAGTGGGTAGGATAATAATTGACCAATTGGTAGTTTTTGTAAAGACTAGTATATTAGTATGCCTGATTAGTTAACCAGTGGATGTAAAATTTAGGTATTAATGGCTAATTTCAATGAGAAAAGTTGTGATAAATATTTTTTAAAAATGACTTGTTAACAAATTATCATCTAAAAATAGGTGTTCTAGAGTGTGTGTTATGCATCAAGCAATGTCTTATTGAGTTATAATAAATCAAGAGAATTATGTGATCATTTTAGGTGGTTTTTAAAGTTTTTCTTGAAGATTTTTTTAGTGTATTTGATAAGTGTGCTTTTAGATTATGTTTCTAGATTGTTTTTAGGTGTTTAGTGTTTCTTTGTGCGTTTTAACTTTAGTTTATTTGATATTTTGCATCTTTTCATGATCTTTGAAGCATTTAATTGTTTCTTTACATTATCTAGTGTTTGAGGGTAGATTTGGAGATTGTTTGAAGGATGAATTGATGCACTTTGGTGGTGGATTTTGCAAGTATTAAAATTTCAGCTATGCACGTGTCATAGGTGAATTAGATGACCTATTAGGCTGACTTGCAGAACTTATATGACCATGAAATTTGGAAGGGAGCAAGATCAATATGGGAAGGGTGGGTAGTTACAATTTCAATTCAATTGGGGTCCCTGTGAAGGAGTTATAAGCAAAAGAGTGGTGGATGTAGAAAGTTGAAATGAAGGAAAAATTCAGTATTAGATATGGTATAACTGACTTTGATGAGGCATTAGGTACACTTTTAAGGATCATATGCTATAAAATTTTTAGGAGTTCAACATGTTAGGAGGTTTTAGTTCAAATTTCTAATCAATCGGAGGACCGGAGAAGTAGTTATGGCCACAATACTGAAGAGTCTCGAAAGTTGGAAAAGTACAAGGCACCTGGAGTGAAATATTGATCATGATCGTGATTGTGTCACGATTATGACAATGGAGCTGACCCAAAACCAAGTCAAACTCTGGATTTTAAGTTAGTGGACCCTCTTTTGGACATATATAAGGTCTCAAAACCCTAGGAGTCTCCAAATATCATTAGAAAACACCCAAAAGTGGAAAAGTGAAGGGTTTGGTGCCCACCCAAGGGAAGTAAGTCAATCTTCCTTGGAAAACACAAAGAGACTCCACATCCATATTTTCCAGGTTTTTCGGGATGAAGAGGAGGACTTCAAAGCCATATGGAAGGAGGATCAAAGATTACAACTGGAGAAATGGGAGTAGCAATAGATATGATGGTTTTAATCATGTAATTTCATCATCCATCAGAACCAAACGTCCTTTTACGACTCATGATTAGAGTTGTTGATCACTAAAAAACTAAGTTTGATTGTATTTTATTTTATTTTCACATTTCTATTTTCTTTTGCTTTAATTTCATCATGGTTACTTTGTTTTCAACTTTTGCATTATTTTAATTTTATGTTAGGTTCGTGTTATTTTTTTATTACTTATTTAATTTGGTTTAACCTTTTTTGTGAAGCTTGTACATTAAATTCTTCTTTAGGTAATGGATAAAAAACTTTAATCATAGTTTTCTCTAAGTCCTAAAACACATGGAGTCGACTCCAAGGCTCTAATTTCATTTCTATAACTTATACTTTAATATTTAGGGGAGTCTTATTCTCTTTCCCTTTTCACACTTTTTATTCTTTATTTGCTTTCATCCTCCAAATTAAAGTGTAATTTGGTTTAAGAGTGTGTTGGGGGGGGATGGGGGCATTAACTTCGTTAGTTATTTATATATCATACACTTGATTTGTTATGAGTCTAATGGGATGACTTAAATATTTCATATCAGAATGATTGAAATTATAAGTTAATGGTTAATTATGATATTTTAATTTAATTAATTTTTTTTTGTTTAGTTAGGCATTGATTAATTTTTTAATGATTTCTAACCTAAAATTTTTTATTTTCTTCTTTTTATTTTAAATAAATTGCATGTTTTTTAGGTTACATTAGTGTATAATATCAAGTTTTCTAACAAAGTTGCATTTGGATTGTCATCTAAATTTGGAATGGGTTTTAATTTCATGAAAAAAAAAATGTATGAATGAATGAATAAAGTAATCAAAATTTTCACTCTATTAGCTTCATAATGATAAAAGGATGAAGTTTATGACTGGAGTTAGTAGCCATTAGTGATTATGATCTAGCTAAGTAATCAAGTGCATTTTTAAAAAAATATTCACCATCATGTCAAAAAGATAGATGACATCTCGAACAATCCAGAAAGGGATAATCAAGTTGAGTAACCAGGTGACATTTATGAAAAGGTGGGATCCCTCTCATCACGACAAGGTGAATTTTAAAAGATTATTCTAAGGTGTAATTTAAAATATATTTTGTGTTTCCTTGAGACATCCTTAATTATTCTTGCATGATGATTTGTATGAAACTACTTAGATGTTAGATATTGTGTATTAAGGGTTACCTCTTTACTAACAGTATGCTTATGTGTGATAACAAAGTTTTTATCTTGAAATAATTGGGATTGTAATCAAAATAAAAAGTAATAGTTGCTATTTATTTATACTTAATTAACTTCTAACTCTTCATCAATGCTATTTTAGTTGGATGTTTAAGTGGTTGCTTGAGGATAAGTAATGACTCAAGTGTAGGGGCATTTGATAGAACCATAATTTTACATATCTTAGACATGTTTCCATAATAATTGCTAATAGGGATGTAATATATTAAGTTTTGACATGCGTTTTGACACGGTTTCATCCCTATTTTATTGCTTAAATTCTTAAATTCTGTTTCTTTTGAATTTACATGCAGGTTTAATCATTGAATATAAATACAAGTTAAAAGGAAGAGGTTTGGAAGTGATTTGGAGCAAAAATGGAGCAAGACTTGGATTATGCACTATATACAATAGGTTCAGGACATATAATGTTGGATAAGGATGTCACCATATACCTTTTAATTTTAGGACCTATATGACTCTCCATATTACACAATTGCCTCCCATCCCTAAAGGGGCATATAAAAGGGAAAAAGAAGACTAATGCCTTTAATCTCCAACTTCCTCCTTTTATTCTTTGGGAATCCCCTCATTTTCTTAGTATTTTATAATGTTTTTATCATAGTTTTCTTTATCTTATTAGTTTTTTTTTCAATTCTTGCCATTAGATTCCATGTTTTAGGTCTTTAATACATTCAATTTTATCATTTCTCCACTATATTTGTATTTTTGCTTATTTTATTGTGCATTTGGTTTGAGTTTTACTTAAATGTGTGTTGAACCTTTGATTATTTTTAATATAGTTGTTATTCCACGATTTTCCAACCCTATGTTTATTTATTTCTCTTTGATTCATATTTTTTCAGTTCTGTTTCTGGATTTTGATATTAGGCTTTTGTTGATTTTCAATATGATAACTTAGTTTTCTTGTGGGTTGGAAGATTTTAAAGGGATAATGGCTTCACAATTGTAAGAATTGGTTTAAAATTAATTGGATATTATGAATTAGGTCAAGATTGAATTGGAATTCTAGTTTAATGCCATGAATTAGGTATTAATACATAAGAATTCTTAGTGTAATTTTTAGTTTAATCGCTAGGATTTAACTTTTAATCCATAATTTTTATTAGCCAAATCCATAGGTAGCAATAGGTTAATTGAGTTTATAGGAAAACTTAATCAATTATCCTAGGATTCTAATTCCCTAAGTTACACAATCTGAGCTGGCAATATTATGGCTTAGGCTAGCCATTCCCTAACATTTAATGTTCTTGTGCCACTAAACGTAGAGAGCTTACTCTAGGCTGTTGCATGATTAGGGACAAAATTTCCATCGTATAGGATTTGTCTAAAATTGGAGGAAATGAGTATTCGAGAGCTTGTTTGATTCTTTAATTTAGCATCTTAGGCTAAACACAATCTATATGTTTCAATGATCAATCATAGGTTTTAATTCCAAAAAATATCTTTTGCCCATCTTTTTGTATTTATTATTCATTTCCTGTCTTTTTATTTGTTTTCATTATTTGTCTTTCTGTTTTGTTTTAATCTCTTCATATTCGAGGTTTTTTTTTCTTTTAACACAACATTAGGAAAAGCTAGAACTCTCCCAAACTCTCTGTGAGATCGATGCTAACTTGCCCTACTATATAGTTAGTTAGGTTAGCTAGGTATTTATTATTTAGGGATTCGTGACTGACCCACCAAATTTTGGCATCGTTACTAAGAAGCTATCGAAGTGTTTTTGTTATTTCTTGTGCTTTTTTCTCTTTTGTTTTTGTTTTTATTTATACTGGTCTTCTTGTCTTTGATTTTTTTTTGTTTCATAGCCTTTTATAATTCTAAAAATGTTTAGCGACATGGATTATTAGCAGTATGCTTTTCATTCTGATTTTTCTTAGTATCCTTATTTTGATAATGACTTTCAATTTCTTACTACTTCTAGGTTGGAGCATCAAGTGATGAATTTCACATCCTCAGCTATGCAAGTACCAATTTATGCAAAACAAGCTAAGGTGTGTGACTTTTTCTTTTTTAAGGGTTATCCTACTTGTACATGTGTTATATTGCAGGACCAATCGTACAGATTTTATTCCCCACTTACATATTATCAAGGTCAGTGAACTTGATAACTGTGCTATTAGGTTAGGTTATTAGGTTATTTTCAGGTTTTTAAAATGATTCTTTGTGTGTTTTAGCTTTAGTTTATTTCATCTTTTGCATATTTTGCATCCTTGCATGATTTTTGAAGTGTTTAAGGGTTTCTTTATTTTGTCTAGTGTTTAAGGATGGATTTTAAGCTTATTTGAGGGATAGTTTGATGCACATTGTTTGTTCATTTTGCAGGTGTAAGGATTTCATACTTAGATATTATATAGGTGACTTTGTTGGCTAAATGAAGACTTTTAGAGATCAGAGGATCATAAAATCCGATGGAGAGGAAGATCAAGATGTTAGGAGTCTCCAGTTCCAATCTCAATTCAATCGAAGGTCCAGAAAAGAAGTTATGGCCAATAGAGTGAAGGATGCATGAAGTTGCAAGAAGTAGGTCACAATCGTGACAAGCCACGATCATGACCATCACTGTTCATGAGCCCTCTGTCACAATCGTGACAATGGGACTGATACTTGGACGAGTGAAATGCCAGATTTGAAGTATTTGGATCCTCCTATGGACATATATAAGGGCTCAAAACCCTAGGCGCCTCCAAATTGATTAGGAAACATCCAAAAGAGGCAAAGGGGGAGATTTTTAGTGGCACCTAAAAGAAGAAAGCATCATCTTCCTTGGAAAAAATCTAGACAGCACAACATCCAAGTTTTCTAGCTTTCTTTGAGTGAAGAGAATATATTCAAGGCTCTATTTAATTTTTTTTTCTGCCTCTCTTTATTACTTTAGAGTATGGAAAACATGATTGTTCGTGGATTTTGTGATTATAGGTAGGTAAACATTTTATAGGAGTTGTTCTTAAACTATTTTATGGAGCTCTTGTTTTGTGATTAAATGAATGGTTATTTTTTATATGTATTAAGCTTAAACCTTGCAATAGATTGAGAGGGTGAGTTGGGTAGCCTTGCAATAGACCGAGAGGGTGAGTTGGGTAATTGTGTTAGGTAGTACAATGAGAGTTAGCTCCTAATAAGCACATACATATTCAGGTTTTTTCAAGTAGTTAAAGAGAGATCTTGGTTATTTGTTGAAAATTACCTATAAGATTGTTAAATATCTAGTTGAATGGTTAGGAAAGGTTAGTAAGGGTAGAGATAGCATAATTAATCCTAATATATTTGGCTAGGGAAAGTTAATTGCACCTTGAGAAATGGTAATTAAGAATTAGAAAGTCTTGGGTTGAATAAAATTGGATCATTAAGTGAAGAGGGAAGCAAAATAGGGATAGAACGCTCCTAATCTTAAACCTTGGTTACCAAATTCCTGTACTTTTTCTCAATTGGCTATTATTACTAGTTTAGTTTAGTTTAATTTATTTTCTAGTTTATGAATATCTTAATTTATTTCTTTTAAAGAATAAAACCTAAGTTAAGTGGTGACTAAACTCAATCATTGTGGGATCGATATCTGTTCTTAATTACATGTGGAAACCCTTATATTTATGGTTTTAAGCATAAAACAAATGAGTTTGGTTTTATAATTAATCAATTAACAATTTTTTGGCACCGTTGTAGGGATTGTTTTTTTAGCATATTTGTTTAGTTTAAGCTAATTTAATTTAAGAGTTTTCATACTTTTTCTAGTGTTTTTTTAGGTGAATGAATACAAGGACCACGCTAAGGTCTGCTGAATTTAGTGAAGTGGAGTTACCGGATATAACAACGTAATAACAAGAGTTAAGAAGAGAGAAGCACCAAGAAAACATACAAAGAAATATGGAGGAAGAGGAAGAAAAAGGAGGAGCTAAGAGAGCACTGGTGGATTTTATGAGGAAAAATTTCAGCCTTTAAGAAGTTGCAAGGCCCGTGGTTCAAGCAAACAATTTTGAGATCAAGCCTGGACTCCTCAACATACTTCAAAGTAGTGTGTAACTTTATGGGCTACCTAATGAAGATCTTAACACCCATCTATAAAATTTTTGTAGAGATTTGTGATACTTTTAGGTTCAGTGGAATGTCTGATGATGCTGTGATCAAGCAAAGGCATAGTACATCTCGCTCCACTTAACTTAGATTACCACATAGGAGCAAGTAGCTCGAGCTTTCTTTGCCAAATATTTTTCGTTCACCAAGACAATGAGAATTAGCAAGGAAATTACGAATTTTCAAGAGCATGATAGGTAGTCCTTATATGAAGCTTGGGAGAGGCTCAAAGAGTTGCAAAGGAGCTGCTCATACCACAATCTCCCAAGAGAGTTTTTGCTATAGATGTTCTACTCAGAACACCAAGGAGATTATAGGTGTAGCTATTATAGGATCCTTAATGAGTAAAACCATTGAGATAGCTCATGAACTTTTAGAAGAGTTGGCAAGTAATAGTTGTATGTAGTCAAGTGAGTGAAGTAGGTTGAGGCTAAATGAGCAAAAAAGGATGATTCCAATCAACTCAGTAACAGCACTGCAAGCTCAGATTACAGCCCTCGCTAAGCAATTCAATAATAGGTAAGGAGCAACTTCATCTTCAGTCAAAGCCATACAATTACAATGTGAGTTATATGTGCAAGACAAGCATGATACAACGTGGTGACTCTTATTAGGAGCAGATGGCACTGGGCACGTAATTTCATAAGCCAGCCACAACGAGGTAATAACCCTTACTCCAACTCCTATAATCTTGGGGGGAAAAACACTCAAATTTTTCTTAAGGCTCTAACAATGCATGTAGCCAAGATAGAGCATAAGGACCTCCTAGATTTTAACAAGATCACAATGGAGCTTTGAAGAGTAAGATAGATAAGTTGATGGATGCATTAGGCTTTAAACTAACAAGCCAGGAGGAGATTCAAAAGTGGGTGGAGGCCAAATTTGATCAAATCACTAGGAACAATGCCCCCTCTATCCATAACTTGGAAGTTCACATGGGTTAACTTGCTAATGCTATGTCTTTTAGAAATGCAGGTAACCAATCGAGCAACATTGAAGGAGCAACTCAAAGCGATCCCAATGAGGAGCGGTAAACAATTGGTGGAGTCAAGTGTGAACAAGGATAGTCAAGAGAAAGGGAAGGGCAAGGAAAAAGAAAGATATATAAGAGAAGAGAAGGAGAAATAAGAAAGGCTCTACGTGCCACCACCACCCTATAAACCGAAAATTCCATATCTGCAGAGGGTGAGGAAACATCAGGTAGATGCTTAGTTCTCTAATTTTTTTGTGAGAAATTGAAGAAGCTCCAAACCAATTTGTCTCTGATGGATGAATTAGAATGTATGCCTAAGTATTCAAATTTTCTTAAGGACATATTGACGCACAAACGTACTTGAGAGGAAAACCAAATGGTTACCTTGATAGAGAATTTCAGTTCTATCATCTCCAGCAACATGGCATCAGAACTGAAAGGCCCAAGGAGTTTTACTATTCCTTGTGTTGTTGGTGATTCTGAATTCTCTAAATATTTATGTGATCTAGGTGCAAATATTAACTTGATGCCTTTGTCTATTTTCAGAAAATTGGGCTATGAGAGGTTAAGCCAACATCCATGCTCATTCAACTTACGGATCAATCCATCAAGAGACCGTGTGGAGTTGTGGAAGACGTGCTGGTAAAAGTAGATAAATTCATTATTCATGTTGACTTTGTTGTGTTGAATTTTATGGAATATAGAAAGTTTCCCTTGATTTTGGGTAGGCCCTTTATGAAAACTGGTAGGGCATTAGTGAATGTGTATGAAGGAAAACTTATCCTGAGAGTTGGTGACGAATGAGTTGAGTTTAATATGTCTAAATCCTTGAAGAAGTCAATGGATGGTAATGTATGCATGAATATTGATATTGAGGATGAATGTGTATCGGAGGTCGAAGAGGAAGTTGATGAAGTTGTTGAAATGAATAAAAAGGAGAGTATGTGTGAAGAGAAAGAGGTAAGGAAATTAAGCTAGAGAGATTAGACATAATAGATGCACCCACACCACCTTCCATTGTTGAGCCCCCTATTTTAGAGCTTAAACCCTTACCTACAAACTTGTGTTACACCTTTCTAGGTGAGAACTACACTCTGCACCTTATTATCTCCAACCAATTGGATTGCGAACAAGAAGAGAAAATGGTAGAAATCATTAAGAAGAGGATGAGAGCCATGGGGTGGCAAATTTTTTAAAATAAGGGAATTAGCCCCAATGTAGTGATGTACAGGATTACCTTTGAGGAAGGTTGCAAAACAATAAGCGAGAGACAAAGGAGGTTAAACCAAAAAATGTAAGAGGTTGTAAAAAAGGAAGTAGTGAAGTTGTTAGATGCACGGATCATTTACCCCATTTCGGATAGTGAGTGGGTGAGTCCGACGCAATGTATTCCTAATAAGGGTGGAATGACATTGATGGAAAATGAAAAACATGAAAAGATTTCAACAAGGACTGTCACATGGTGGAGAGTGGGAATCGATTATAGGAAACTCAACCTGGCAACTAAGAAAAACCATTTTCCCTTACCTTTTGTGGATCAAATGATTGAGAGGGTAGCTGGTCATGCTTTTTATTATTTTCTTCATGCATAGTCATGATACAATCAAGTGTTATATACCCACAAGATCAAGAGAAGACCACCTTCACATGTCTTTATGGGACCTTGGTTTATAAATGGATGCCTTTTGGATTATATAATGCACCTGCCACATTACAAAGGTTTGTGATGGCCATCTTTTTAGATATGAATGAGAACGTCATGGAGGTATTCATGGATGACTTCTCCATCTTTAGAGACTCTTTTGATCGTTGTTTGTTTAATATACACAGAGTGCTTTTAAGAAGTGAGGAACATCATTTAGTCTTAAAATGAGAGAAGTGTCAC
>JAOXYD010037547.1:0-13858 GCA_028565735.1 Pinacopodium congolense | reverse complement strand
GCTCCTCTTATGGTTTTTGAACTAGTTTTATCTCTGAAGGTTGCTTGAACATAACCACATGAACCTAGTTCGAGTCTTTGATCCTAAGCGCCAATTTGGACGACATCATTACGAGCGTAACTAGTGTCTTGAGAACAATTCTCCTTGTGCGACTTGTACTACTAACTTGTCAAAGCTTCAAGTCTCCTTTTGATAAGGTGTTTTATTGAAAATGTATTTGATTATCAATGGTAATAGTTCATTTTTACTGCATCTTTTAAAAATCTTTCTAGCCTTACTGATAAAGGTATAGCTAAGTGTTTGTTTTTGCTTGATTTTGCTTCATGAAGTGCTAAGAAGAAGAAGAAAAATTTGACCTTAGTCATGTTAATAGTGTGTATTATTGGATTATTAGTAGGAATAGGTGGATATTGGTTAAGGCATAGACAAAAAGATTTTAAATAGGAAAAGTAAAATGGATAACAATGTTAGGAGAACTAATACGGGTAAGGGTTCTAGGTTGGATTCAATTAGTCCAAGTACTACTTTGTTTAAGTTAACTTTTAAGTAGAATAAGAATTCAACTAGGAATTCCACTAAGGATAATATTAGTGGGAGAGAAGTATATGAAAAGTGTATATAGGTTACTTGGATGATGAGTTTGAAGTTGTAACACCAAACTAATTAACCCAACCTACCAACCAGCTTATATCTAAAAATTTTTACAAAATAAAAGAAAGCATTTTCTATAATTCTTTTGAAATTGTTGATGCTTACCCTTTTCATGAAAACTTTCGAAATCTTCATTGGCTCTCTATTTGCTTCTACCTCTCTCTCAAATTAAATCACAAATATGTTAACTTCTCTTTTATCTTCTATAAGATTCCATTTATAATGCTCTTAAACAATTGATGAATTTGAATATGGATAGGCCATAATTCAACATCAATATCTTAACCATATAGATGGAGCATGAAGAATCCAATGTATTTTCATGCTACTATCTTCTACCTTTGACAGTGAGAAACTCTTCTCTCCTTCAACCCTTCTTTGCTATCATTGTTTCTTCTATGTTAGTGCTTCTTATTTTCTTTCCTTTTCTAAGACTAAAATTGATGACAGAGTAAGAACAAGCATTTTAGAGCTTCAAGAACATTTGTTTAGGTAGTTTTTATTTAGTTGTATGTTTTAATTGAAGCTTTGATAATCATGGGGGCTCAATTTGCATATTGCATTGCATATTTTTTAAGTTGCATAAATTTTTCACTAGATAGGTCAAACTTTGTATTTGAATCAATTGGAACATTTTTGGGGTTTAAAACAGCCTTGAAAATGGTTTTGCAATGTTTTTAAAGCAAAAGAAACAAGTCGAAGATGTTTAAGAATGTTTTAGGATTGGTTTTGAAAACTAAAGTCTCAAAATATGTTCAATTTGTCATAAATCAAGACAAATTATATTTTTAGCTTAATTTTCATGTCTTCGTATTCAAAATATTTGAGCAAGACTTTTATAATTTGTTTTAATTGAATTGGAAGTTAATTAAATGATTTGAAGTTCTTTATCATCGATTTATGTAGTTGGCAAAACTTAGAATATGCTTTCCTAAGTGACTAGTAGACCAATGTTTGTTGGTTGGTTAACTAGTATTGCATTTTAACTACAACTTGTTGACAAGTTGAAGACATCGATCGGCCAGATGCTGTTTATTAGTTTAATCGATGGACGAGAATCAATAATAACGACTAGATTCATGTCACAATAAATAGCTGATAGCTACTAGTTAATGGGTTTAACTACCATTTTAGGTTAAGAACACTATAAATATAAGGTCTATTGGTAGTTGGACAATTTTTATCAGTGCTTTTTATGCATTAAAGTGAACAAATCTACCATTTTCAAGTGTTCTTTATACAATCTTATTCTCTCAAACTTGGATTTTGATTTTCCTTGTTTTAATCTAATAAAACCTGTTATATTAAGCTCTTAATAGGTTCATCATTCATACATTTCATATTGGAAAGCTTTTTAACATTTCAAGTATTGAATTTCAAATGAAACATCATTAAGGTGTATTTATTTTGTTCAAAGGGATTTTCACTTTGTTAGGTTGGAATTCATTGTAAAGGCTCATATTTGCCTTGGAAAATATTAAATTAAGGTTCCTCTTCACCTTTAAAAAAGAATATTAGGATTATAAGGAGTTCCTCTTCATCTAAAGAAGAGTTGCACTTATTTTTTAAGATTTAGTGAAACATCTAATATTATTATTAGAGAGTGGACATAGGAGGTTATTATTGAATCACTATAACAATCCTTATGTATCCTTCTTATCTTATCCTCTTTAATGCCATTCACTATGTTATTACTTCATACTTGTACAATGATCATTTAGTATAAGCATTGGCATATCATTTAGATTGAATTTTGGTGTAAGGATTGTCTATAGTTTTATATGGCTTTAAATTGTTTAGATTGCTAGCTTAGAAAATTTTTTGAATACCTAATTTGTCTAACTTCTTGGGTACTTTTAGGACTTACAAAATCTTTCTTACAAGTTCAACATTAATGTAAGTCTTACCTACGCCTTTTAAAGCATTTATAATATTAATGAAATGAGTGTATATATAAGATATACTTTCTTTATACATCATATGAAAAAGTTCATATTGGTGAATCAATATATTAACTTTGTTTTCTATAACTTGATTATTTCCTTTATAGGTTACCTCTAATGTATGCAAAATTTTGTGTGTAGTTTCGAATAACGATACCCTATTAAACTCATTCATACTTAGAACGCAAAAGAGTATGTGTATATCCTTATTATTTAGGGACACTAAGCTTTTATTATTAAGTCCTATTCTTTCTTAGTTTTAATCACCTTTTTATCTCCTACAACTTTATTAGGCATATTAGGTCCATTAGACACTAGTTCTTATAAATCTATATTATTAGATAGTAAGAAAAATCTTAGCCTAGTTTTCTAATATAATTAGTCATTGCTATCAAAGTATGGTGCTCTACTTATGTTTTAACCTTCTAAGCTAACGGAATGAGCAAAGCTGATGCTCTACTTATGTTTTAACCTTCTAAGCTAACGGAACGAGCAAAGCTATTCATGTGTAACATTTTATGATCTTTTCTCACTAATTCACTAAAATTAAACTAATGTGAGATCTAAACTTTAATACCACTTGTTGGTTTTATTTGGCATCTAAGGGGGATGAATTAGGTTCTTTAAAAATTTTCAAGCTTAATGAATCCTAATTACACAAACCCTCTAAACTATTATATGAAAGGTTAATAAATAACTGAATAAGTAATATAAACAATATAA
Source organism: Pinacopodium congolense (assembly GCA_028565735.1). Lineage (NCBI taxonomy): Eukaryota > Viridiplantae > Streptophyta > Magnoliopsida > Malpighiales > Erythroxylaceae > Pinacopodium > Pinacopodium congolense. The sequence goes on along the minus strand of JAOXYD010037547.1, from coordinate 10,541 downwards.
TAAGCAATATAAATAACTTGTAATAATGTGAAACTTTAAAGTAAAAAAATAAGGGTAAAAGGAGCAAAATAATTTTTATTGTAGTTTAGTATCAACTTCTACACTTATGTTCACTCTCCAACATCTCGCTAGGTATTTCACTATCACAAAAGCAAATGTACAATTTTTGGGTCCCTTTTCCAAGGCTTTAAAGTAACCTTCGCAATATCACAACTTCACAAATCACTAACCCTCAAAATACACTTTAAATTATTATCTCATTTGGCTTTGAAAAGTGTTTAGGAAGGGCTCACAAATAACTTGGATGAATTCATATAAAGCCCACTTGAAACAAACCCAAAACTTTACCCATTTTCACAAATTAAGCCTCACAATGTTACAAATCGATTGTAAATAATTCACATTAAACTTGGATAATTTTTACTCACCTTAATGCACCTATTTATAATGAAAATAAGGATAAAACTATTATAATTGTTGTGTAATGTCAAAAAAATATTTAATTCATTTTACATTAGATTTTATTCATTAGTGTGCAATTCTCACTTATATTAGTCGACCAGTACTAGTATTAACTGACCAGTGACTGGTTGATTGATACACTGCACTGGTTAACTAATCTAGCAAAAAAATAGCATACTCGTTGACCATTCAACTCTCTAGTCAATCAATGATTGATCAACTAGTCCCTGCACAGACTATTTTTTAACCCTTTAAAATATAATCAAATACATCCAAACCAACCCAAAACAATTCCAAAAATTTTAAAACCTTTTCTTAACTTACTCACACATTAAAAAATCCCCAGAAATATTTTTTCTTACTAAAATAATTATTTTAAATCATTACCCATACATTTTTCTCTTAATTATGTAACCTACATGCATAATTTAAACATGAAAGCAATTATGTATAAAATGAGCCCTTTTAAGAACAATAATAAGACTAACTAAAACTTACTTAAAAAATACAATAGTAAGCTTATTTATAATCTATCTTGATCTTCCAACTTAGTTTTCTTCACTTGATCATCATAGTTTCCACTTAACCTCAAGACTTATCTGCCAAAAACTTTTCAATATACCTATCTTACCAAAACCTTAAACAAAAACAAAAAAAAGAAAAAAGGTTGTTTTTTCATCATTAAAATAAGGTGGAACTCCCTTGGTTCAACATGATGTACCAAGAGGCTTTAATTGTATAAAGGTTACTTACTCCTAAGAAAAATAGTTCTAATTTATATGTGTTTTGTATGTTATGTTTCTTGAATATTACATAATTTTATCATCATAAAAAAGAAGGAGATTGCTGAATTAAGAGTAGTTCCATCTAATTTTGATAATGAAAAAATATTATTACTAATGTTTTATTATGTTTAATACACTGAAAAGATAGGTTTGAAGATAAAGTGTGTGAGTGAAGACAAAAGGTGTTATGAAGATGTATCTTGGAGCCTTGGAGATCAAGAGCCTTAGAATATAAAATGGAACCTATAAAGATTAAAGGAAAAAGGATTAAGATCAAGATCAAGATAGAATTTAATAGATCATTTGCTATAAGGATTAACATACCTTATCTTAATCCTCTTATTGTGTTAGAAAGACTCACGTCATCCATTTGATATTCATGGTTAGTGATTTTTCTTAGAGGTTGCATAATCAAGAGAAATTGTGTATGAATGGTATTTAAATGATCCTTTTGATTCACTAAAGGTTTTTGGGGAAGTAGTTTAATATGTGTGTACTAAGGTGTGTATACAAAGCAATGATTGAGGTTAGATTATGTGAATGTGATAAGATGGTATGAATGGGTTAAAGCTTATATGAAATGAAGTGTTTAAAAATGATAGAATATATTTTAAGGTTAGATTATATGAATGTGTGTGATTGTGTTAAGACTTATGTGAAAAAGAAGTTAAGTTATGTGAATGTGATAATGTGTGTGAATGTGTTAATGTTTGTGTAAAAAGGTGTTTAAAGATGTGTTAGGATGTGTTAATGGTTGAAAAGAAAGTACTTAAAAGTATTAGGATTTGACTTTAAGTGTTTTTTATGTGTTTATGAAAATCTTGTGAAAAAACCAATTTGGATATTAGATTGGTCAACCAGTGCTGCTCAACTAGTGACTGGTTGGCCAGTTTATGAGATTGGTTGGTTAGTGCATTATTTTAGCATAGACTAGTTAACCAGTGCATGTATCAGTTGACTAATGGCTAATTGACCAATGCATGAGACTAATTGACTAATAGTGGCGAGTAACAGGCAAAAATAACTAGTTTTCAATATAAAAAGGAAATAAATGATAACTAATGTGTAACAAAAATTAAAAAAAATAGATAGTTGATGATTTTTCACCTACAAATAGGTGTGTTAGGATGTATGTTAAGTATGAAGTGAGTGCAAAAATACAATCATAAGTCACTTGAGGTGTTTTGTGTATTGTGATGAGTTTATGGTTAGTTTTAATGAAAGTTGTAAGTTTTGTTTGTGCATTCTTTCTCAAGTTTATTAATAAGTACCTTAAACACTTTAGGTAGGTCAATACTGAGCTGTTTTGAAGTTTATTTTATGGGATAGTATAATTGAGAGTGTAAAATTATAAAGGGTTATTCTTAATCTTATTAAAAAAAATAAAGTATTTGTAAGGGTTACCCTAGACCCCATGAAAAAAAGGAAGCAATTGTAATATTATTGTTGATAGTGAAATTTCAAACAACAAGCTGAGGAGTGGGTATAGATGTGGGGTTAGACATCAAACTACTATAAATCAATTTTCACACTTCTTTCCCTTATCTTTTTATTTTCCAAATTTATTCTATTTTCATCATATCATTATATTATTAGTTATTTTATTATTTATAATACAATCATATTATTGATTACTTCTATGGTTTGTGCTTTTGCATTTTAATTTGTATTATTTATTGCATTTTTTACTTTTGCATTTAGTTTAAGATGGAATTTTTAAATTAGGTGTAAAAGATTTAGAAAGACATAGAAAAGTTTAGTCACCTAATTCACCACCCCTCATAGATGCCATATAAGGATTAACAAAACTTGTAATATTTACCCTCGTACTTCTTCTTTTAGTCCTCAAAGGCCTTAGACAGATCGACAATATATTCCTTTAGCCTATTTGCTCACTTTCCAAAGTTGTTAACCTTATGTGAAGTTCTTCTTCCATATCTTCCTTCTATTTCTTATATGTAGTATTATTCTCATATACGAAAATGAATCTCTTCTCCATCTCATCCTTCTCCTCAATATACTTTCAATACTCTTTATCTATCCTTTCATGTCATATTACTATAAAAGAGACAAACCTATAAAATAAGGCAATATCATGGATCTTAAATTGAGAAACTTTTACAGGCCACTTGTTGGTCATAATATATTTAAAGACGATTAAGATCCATAAATGTCAAACTTACACGAGGAGTGGGTAGAGCCCTAACCATCTCTAATCCAAAGCTAATCTTTCCATAAAACTCTGTCATCTTTCTTAACATTGCATTAAGAATATAACTTGCTATTTTTTGGTAGGTTTTTAATTCTTATGAAAATGGCTAAAAATTCCTTGTATCTTTAAAGGATGGAGCAATAAGGATGCAAGAAGGGGAAGTTACAAAAGCAGGAGTAGGCATGATAGGCTCAATTTCTATCACCTTATCCATATGTTTAACACTTTACCTCTTTTTCTCTTTAGAAGAAGTCGCTGATCATTTTTTCTTGGTGCACTTAGTGCTTGAAAATCATTATATTTATATTCATGGTTATTAAGAAAATATAAAAATGATAAAATAAAAATTAGAGAGGAAACAGAAGAGCAAAAAGACGTATAAGAAAACACTTATAGATTTATTCATCTGTATATGACACCCTAAATTAGATTAGGTTGTCTTTATATATGAGGGTCTCATAAGGGTGGAAGAGGATACAGAGAATTCACCAGCCTTTGACAAAGGAGCTTTATGGTTGTGATATTAAGAATCCACCAGCCTTTAATAAAGTAGTTTTATGATTATAATATCATTTTTATTTAAGTTGAACCTATCATTTACATTTCTCTAAATTAGCTTAAAATCCCATATCCTAATATGTGATTTTATCCTTCCAATTATGAATTTCCTTTAGAATATCTGTAAGATGATACCTAAACTTGACACCTAAGCTAGATTAGCCATATATGATTTCTATAGCCCTACATTGATGCGTATATCTAAATAGTTTAAAGAATTAAGGTCATATCCTTAATATGAAAAGTGTTAATGGGTAAATTACATTGGTTTTTAAGGCATGATATATTATGTTTTTACAAATTTAAGGCATGAATTACATCATTTTAGAGTTCTTTTTGCTATATTTCATATTTATAATGATCTTGGAGATTTTAAATTGGAATTAGAGTAAAAAGAAGCAAGAAAAATGCATAACAGAAGCTAAATGGTAGTTACTAGGATTACTTAACAATGTCGTTGATCCTTGAAAACTTGCCGTTTAAGTTTGAAACAGGGAGTAAAAGTGGTGGTATTAGAATGACATCATTGTGCAAAGATAACTTTCCGTTTAAGTTTGAAACAGGGAGTAAAGTGGTGGTATTAGAATGACATCATTGTGTAAAGATCAACTATTGTTTAAGCCAATATTAGATAAAAAAAATTAGTGATTTAGATGTAATGAATTGATGATTGTACCTTGTTTTTTTACCCTAAATAGCTAAAACCCTAGTAGCCATTTTAAGGAGTATAAAAACTCTTACTTCGTCATTCTTGAGCAGTCTAGAATAGAAATTCAATCAAAACACTTATATTAGTTAGGTTTTCTCTTATTTTTCTTCTCAATCTTTCACTATTTTGTTGTTAGGATTTAAGGGAACATACAAGTGGTGAAAACATCTAAGAATTAATAAGGAGTGACCATCTTCTTGTGAAGTTATTGTATTTTTCTTTATTTCCTTAATGAATATGTGTGTGTAACTAGTTTTGGATGAGGTTAGGAGATTACGTGGGTTATGAACAAATTGAGTAATTGATTTTTGTCATGATTGAATGCTTATTTTACCTAGCTTAGCTTGATCACCTAAGTTTGTGCTTTAGATAATTGAAATTACATGATCATTAGGTTTTAATTATTGAAAAATCAATTAGGTAACATACTTGAATTTAAGAGTGGACTGAACCTTAGAGTCTTATATGAGGATTCCTAAATTTAACGAACTTAAATTTAGGTTTCTTGATATTCATACTTTTTATTCCAAATTACTTATGGACCAAGTAGGTAATTTGAGTTCAAAAGAGAAAAGATGCTTTTATGACCATTAATTGTGTCTTAATTAATTGAAGTAGGTACTAAATCAATGCCCATATATAAAAGAAATTATTAACTCGTTAAAATTCGAAGCCTTAACTAATTTAGTTCTTAGAAAAGTCTTGGTAGCAATTCGGTGTTCGATTGTGTTTTCTTTAGTATTTCTTCAATTGTTTAAATTTTAATTTCACATCATTCAAAACTTGATCGTTTGAGTAATTTTATGTCATTTGACTTGGTGATTGCAATTTAGTCCTTATAGATATGATACTTGATATATTATTATTTTATACTATTCGTTGACAAGGTGTGCTTGCCGTTTTATTGGTCTAGGTTAGAATTAGATTGATATTGTTGATATAGACCATAACAATAAGGAATTAAGAAGGTTGAAATTAGGTACCAAGCATAAGATTGCGGTAACCTTAATGGTATCCGGCCAGGGGGGGATGAATTAAATATTTCTAAAATTATCTAAACTAAGACTTAAACCATCTAAACTGATTTTTCCTAAGTATAAAATCTTTAAACCATAATTGAACTTAAATATGATGAAATGACAATATAACTCAAATTCAAACAATTTAATAATAATCACAACATGCATAAAATAAAAGGAGTAAGGAGGAAGGATACATAATTGATTTTTATAGTGTTTCGACAATATATCTTCTTACCTACGTCCACTCTCCAAGCTTGATTTGGATGTTTCACTAAAGTAAATCTTTTTAAAGTGAAGAGAAACTCTTACAATACAATAATCTTCTTTCTATAGGAAGGTAAAAAGTAATCCAATAAATCTTCTTTCAAGGGTGAAGAGGAACCCAAAATTATCTTACTTTTATGTAGGGTGAAGAGTAATCCTTTTCCAATTAATCTTAACACCAAAATGGATCTCCAAAATCAACCTCCCAATCTCTTCTAAGGCAGTTACAAACCTAAACACTTGCTCAATCAAAATAATACCCAAAGGTCTCAAAGATGAAACAAATACAAACTCTAAATCAACTCTTTCTCTCACAATTATAAATCAACCAAAAACTTACTCAATACTCTTTCATTCATCAAAAAATCATAAAGTTTGTTTTTAAAATCTATTTAATAAGCTTCCTAAGTTTAAATAGTGGTTAGAAACATAAAAGAGATGTCATAAATAACTGATAAGCCATCGAATACCAACTAGTCATTACTGAGCAATTTCTTGCTTGACTAATTGACTATATTTCTCATGTTGGTTGATTAATGCTAACTAAAAATCCATACTGGTTGACTAAATGATAAAGACTGAACCCTTTAAAACAATCAATTGATTGACCAACCTTAATGCAGTGGTTGACCAACACCTTTGCAGAATCAATTCTTAGGTTTTATAGTAACATAAAATCAATCTAAACAATTCTAAAAATTTTTTAGATCAATTTCAAATTGATTTAAACAAATTCTAAAACATCCTTAAAGTAATTTTTGATACCAAGACTTATTAATCAAGCTAAAAAACGAATTATGTCTTGGTTTATATCAAATTGAACACATTTTCAAACTTTTCTTTTAAAAAACCAATTCTAAACCATTCATAAACATACCAAAATTATTTCTTTCACTCTAAAAACAACTCATCCAAGTTTCAAAACTTTTCTTAAGTAATTCTAAGTACTAAGACATGTCAATTAAGTTTAAATACAAAATTTTCCTTGATTATGGAAAATTTTCATTTCTAAACAACTTTCAAACTCGTTCAAAATTTCCCAAAATTTCTCAAAATATTCAAGGCTATCCTTTTTACTTTAAAACTAATTAGTACAAGTTTTAAAACTTCTCAAAAGTTGTTTTAGACACCAAGACATTTCAATTAAACTAAAAACAATGATTTGGTTTATTGCAATCTGAGTACTTATGAGAGCTTTCCAAAACCTTTTTAAAGTTTTCCTAAACTTTCTCCATGTAAGATTTATTACCTATGGATTGATCTATTCATATAAAATATCTCTGGATCTAAATATTTGAAATTAAGTAATTAGAATTGACACTTACATTCACATAGAAATCAAAATCAATTTCATTAATCTCATAGATAAATCTAAGACAAAATCTGGAAATTCAACATTTAATTAAAGTTAAGAACACCAAAGACTACATCTTAAGGTTCATAAATAACTAGATTTTAAAAGAAAATTAGTTCCTAAATAATGAAATAAATAACAAGAATCATAAAAGAAATAGCGAATGAGAAGTTCACTCTTGTGATGTTTGAATCATTGAATCTTTTATAACTCTTGTTAGAAAACTAATCTTGATCTTCAATTCCTTGATATTTTGATCAAATGTTCTCCTTCTAATTGCTTAAATCCTTGTACAGATGGTTTAGAATCCTTTATTGGTCTTTTGGTGGTAGATCTAAGTCTCTAAGGATCAAAACATTTTTATAAAGACTTAAAATTGCACTTAAATATAAGTTTGACCCGATAGTCCCGTAGTCTAGATCATGGTTGTGGGACTGCCTGTGCTCTTAATTGGATAATTGTAACCCTGGCCATGACTCTTTTGTTTCTTTTTTTCTCTTTGGGTTTTCTCTATGAGTTCTCTATGGTTTATACTATAAACATATAACAGAGCATGGAACGTAATGGCTTAATGCTTTTTATCCTCCTTTTGATTCCACAAGTCATACTCCTTTTAATTGCACAACTTATCTAACTTTATATATGTGCCAAATTGCTCCCTATGAGCTATAAAAATATATAAATTTATTGAAATAATCATAAAAAATATCTTATTCAATAATTAATCAAATATACATCAAATTCACGTATGGATACATCTCAAACCTAATATTATAATTATGAAAATATGTCTAAAAGATGTATAAATTGAGCACTATCATGAAATCAACCATGATTCAATAATATTATTCTTAAAAGTAATGAATAGAAATTTAATTTTCATCTTTACTTTTAATATGAACAATTGTCAATCACCCATCCAGAAATTTAATAAATAAAATAGTTAAGTTGTAGATAATTTAAAGAGTTCATTTTTAGAACTTCAACTGGAAAAATAAATTAAGTTTGACCCCCTTTTGAAAATGGTTAGTATCCTAGGTTAAAGACTCTTGTAAAGGAAATCGTTATATCTTTGAACCTATTGTTATTTAATATGATTATTTAATATTTTTTAGAAATAATATTTTTGTAATATTAAGTTTAAGAAACTGTGATTAAAATTTCAAGTTTAGATTTAGCTCCCTTTTGGAAAGAATGAATTTATAATGCATAATTTCCATATGGAATTCATTTGCAAATGAATTATCATATTTGGATAGTTAATATTTAAAATATGTAATTCAATTGAATTTCTCATAATCATATTTAAAATAAATCTAGAATTGAAAATTCATTTATATCTATTTTCTAATATACCCTTTAATATAATAGCTTTATAAAATTAAATAATAATAACAGTACATCCTAAAATTTTAAAAATATTTATACTAACATAATTTTTTAAAAATACTGCTCTTTAGTTTTATTTATTGATATTTGTTTGCCTGAGACAAAGCAATAAATGAATGACTCTTTAGTTTTATACTTCAAATTTTTTTTTATCTAATTACTATTAAAAAGTTTACTCATATCAGGGATGAGCTTACAGAAAATGGGTTTCATGATCGAAGTGGTCCTTGGAATGATTAGATAATAGTTAACAGTTGAATTTGGATAGCTGGATTTAAGTAGCTCTAACAAGACTTTTTAAGAATCTTATCCTATTGACAATTCATCAAGCAGTTGAAGGAAATACAAATACCTATCAAATTTATCTTAGTCTTTGTTCACCCTTAACCTTATTTTGTATATTTATAATGGAAAAGTTCCAATTTGTAAATACTTCACTAAAAAAATAAAAAAGATAATATAATATAATATCATATTAAATTATAATATAATATTAAATTATAAGATAAATTATAATGTACTACAATAATATATTATAATAGTATATTATAAAGCACACAAAAAAAAGTTTAGTAATGTTATGATTGTCTTAAGATAGTTTTCAAAGATAAAAATATGCTTATTTAATTTGTGAAATTTATTTAAAAATACTAACTACTTTAATAAAATTTAAATTAATTATATTGAATTCTATATAATCTAAATAACATAATTAAAATGAATAATTTTTTTATATTTTAACCATAAAAAATTAGAATTACAACTGAATTTCATTTGTTCTGAACAAACTCTTAAAGAAATTAAGGACTTTAAACTTTAAACTAAAAACAATCCTACAAATAAAATAGTAGTTATTTCTAAAGCAATTAACATCTGGTTAGCTAACATGTTTAGTTTGGTTTTTGATTGTGATTTTAGTATTTTTATATTAGTTTTTGTGTGTTTTCTCGATTTTTATACTATTTTTTGGTTTCTGTGCTGTATTAACGTGTTTTTTTTTCTGGGTTTCTGTATTATTTTTTTCAATTTCTGTATTTATAAAAATAAGAAACAAAATCCAAAAACTAAAATTCAACTAAACAAGGCCTAAAGTTCTTTTTTACGTAAATACACTTGCACCACTTTTACTGTCCCAAAAATTAATTTAATGTAAAATAAATTATTTCTTCTGAACCATAGACATTGAATTGGAGGAAGATAAGGTTTTCTTAAAACATAAGGATTATGTATTTAAAATAAATCTTGATTATGTTACTGACATATCCCACAAAAACCAGTTTATCGAAAAAGAAAACGAAAATACTACTAAATTAGTCATATTATGGTTGAGGATCCACATCATTAGATTCCCTTCCATCTTTTAAGTCCTTCTCCAAAGGAAACTAAAATTTTGTTTGAAACTTGCAAGTCCAAATTTTTGTATTTGAAATATAAAAAACTGTTCATTTCAATTTTGGAATTTGAATTCCATGGAATTCAACATAACTAATCCAAATTCCACCAAAATAGTTGGAATTTACAAATGAATTCCATAAACTTAAGAGACACATTCTTGTCTTACAAAACTATCGTTGCTAAATTTTTTAATTTACTTTTTAAAATAATTCTAATATTATAAGAATATTACCACATTATATTATTATTATTATATTATATTAATAATTACATAATAATTATAATATATTATAATAATTTGTAATAATTATATTATTTATAATAATCATAATATAAATTAGAATAATAAATAATAAATGTATTATATATAATAACAACATAGTAATTATAT
>JAOXYD010037537.1:0-13858 GCA_028565735.1 Pinacopodium congolense | reverse complement strand
GTGTAATGGAGGTGATTCTGCACAGGCGGCCTATAAATGAGGGAACTTCAACCAAACTGCTATCGTCCTGCATTGGAAAAAATGAGAACTCCATTAAAAATTTTCAAAGATTTGGATCCTTTTAATAATTTATCATGAACATACCTTTGCTGCTTTCCAAAATTGCTTAATCTCGCTATTCTTCATTTTGAGCACTAAAAGATTTTGAGGATGGAAATTAACTGGCAACGATTCTAGTGGATACCTATCCCATTGAAGATACCTCGTTTGACTAGGAAGATAATTAAGACCTTGAGAAAACTGCAACTTACTCCTTCCTTCAAACCTTTACTTTTTATTAGAGATGTAGAATCTGAGAAATTTGAGGTTTGGCATCCTGGTAAATGTGTGTGAGTTTAGATCAAATTCTCTTATTTCAAAAATATCAAGAGATATGCTTTCCACTTGGTGAGCTTTCTATCAATTACAAAAACATAAAAGTTAGCATAAAAATAAAGAAAAAGAAAAACTAAGCAAAAAGTTAATTTGTAGAGAGCCCTACATTAGTTTGAGTAAGCACTTGATATATATCCTTGGAATCCCACAACCTTGTACGTCGACTTCGATTTTTAGATTCTTGGCGTACAATTTCTTTACCCATCGCTTGTAGAAAATCATGCATTCTCAATATACCATCTTCAAAGATGGTGATCAAGGATTTATCTATCAGATCATGTATCCCTATTGCTATCGATAAACCACAACTATCAAATATTTGTATTGTGTCATCTTTTATTTTCACCTTTGAAGAAACATGCAATATGAAGAAACATATCTTTCTCTTCTTCATCTAAGTCATCGTAACTTATTTTCAACATGTTCTGAATGGACTTATTGGGAATTTTTGATAGTTTATTCACTTCACTTTTCCATTCTTCCTTTTTCTTCCCATATAAATAGGAACCCAAAACTTTAAGAGCCAAAGGATAACCTTTGAAAGAATAAGTATAGAGAAGATGAATTTTTGTTGTGTATTTTTCATTGATGAATTTGCTTGCAATTTATACAAGTGATGTATGCCTAAATATAGAAATACAATAATTGTGAGGATGATTATATGGCTGTGATTTATAATCTGATTGGAGAAATTATGGAGCTGAATATATGCATAATAATGAGAGGAATGCTCTAGAAGATCATGTGTTATCATCCCCTCTCAAGCTCATGGTAGAGACAACTGTGAGCTTGTGCCGTAGTAGTCGAAATGCTGTGGAGGGAAGGGCCTTAGTCATAACATCAGCAATCTGGTCCTTCGCTGAAATGTGTCAAATGAAGAGAGATTTGCGAGCCACTAAATCTCGTACAAAGTGAATGTCAATTTCAATATGTTTGGTGCGGGCATGAGCAATGGGGTCAGCAGTGAGAAAAGTAGCTCCAAGATTATCACACCATAACGTTGGTTTTATCGTTGACAAACCTAGTTCACCAAGGAGCAATGTAATCCAATAGAGTTCAACTGAAGCAAGTGCAATACTTCGATATTCTGCTTCAGTACTTGATCGAGCAACAATAGGTTGTTTCTTTGCATTCCAAGAGATAAGATTTGTACCTAAGTAAATGCAATAGCCAAAAGTCGAGAGACAATCATCAGGACAGCCTGCCCAATCAGCATCAGAGTAAGCTGTGAGTGTAAGGTGTTAGGGTTTAGTGAAGTGTAGGCCATGGGTGGTGGTTGCTTGTAAGTATCAAAGGATTCGTTTTACTAATGTCCAGTGCACATCAGTAGGGTAATGAAGGAATTGAGAGACTTTATTTACAGCAAATTGGATATCGGGACGGGTGAGACAAAGTTATTGAAGTGCTCCAACAGTGCTTCGATATTGGGTGGGGTCAGAAAGTGGTAGGCCATGATTTTTAGATAATGGTAAGGTGGGTGTCATAGGAGTAGGGATCGGTTTGGAGTTATCAAGGTGTGTGCGAGCGAGAAGATCTTTAGTGTATTTAGTTTGGGTGATAAGAAAACCATTGGTGGTTGGTGTGGTTTCAATACCAAGAAAGTAATGAAGGGGTCCAAGATCTTTGATGGAAAAGGTAACATGAAGATTATTTATGAGGGAAATGAGAAAATATTGCGAAGAACCTGTGACCAAAATGTCATCTGCATAGACTAAGAGGAATGTAGTATCAGTAGGGGTAGTATGAACGAATAGAGAGGTGTCAGATTTGGAGGGTGTGAAGTTGAGGTCAAGTAGTTTTTTACTAAGGCGATGAAACCAAGCACGAGGGGCTTGTTTTAAACCATAAAGAGCCTTTTTGAGATGACAAACATGGTGAGGATGATCATGATCAACGAAACCAGGTGGTTGAATCATATAAACGGGTTCTTGAAGATTACCATGTAGAAAAGCATTGTTAACATCTAGTTGACGAATGGGCCAAGCGTTAGTAAGGGCAATGGTTAGAATAATGCAGATGGTTGTTGGTTTAATAACAGGGCTAAAGGTCTCAGTATAGTCAACACCGAGAGTTTGATGATATCCCTTGGCAACGAGGCGAGCTTTGTAACGCTCGATGGAGCCATCAGATTTACGTTTGGTGTGAAAAACCCATTTGCAACCTATGATATTGGTATTGGGTGGTGGAGGAACAAGCGTCCAAGTTTGGTTACAATGTAGGGCTTGAAGCTCATCTAACATGGCTTGACGCCAATGAGGGAACTTCTTAGCTTGGGTGTAACAGGTAGGGTCAGGAGAAGGATTGGATGATGTATTAGTGCTAAAGGTTATATAATCAGGAAATGTGCGTGGGATTCGTGTGTTTGCACGTGTACGAGTGACCATAGGATGTGGGGGTGGTGGTGATAGTTGTGGTGGTAACGAGGGTGATAGAGATGGTTGAGTGGAAGTAGGTAAAGTGGGTGATGAGGTAGATGGTAGGGGTAAGCGTAAGGGGATTGCAGTGGAGGGTGAAGTGGATGTGGGAAGGGTGTTTGATGTAGCGTAAGGAAAAAGTGTCATAATGAACCGAACATGGCGAGAGATATGGATTTTGTGGGTTTGGGGGTCCAGGCAACAATAGCCTTTGTAATGTGGAGAATATCCAAGAAAGACACAGGGAGTGGATTTTGGTGTGAGTTTGTCATGTCGTGTGGATCCAAGGAAAGGAAAACAAGTGCACCCAAAAACTTTTAGCTGAGTAAGATTAGGTTTAGTGTGGTAGAGGAGTTCATGAGGGGTTTTGTGATGTAAAACTGGTGTGGGAAGTAGATTAATGAGGTAGACGGCAATGGAAAAAGCTTTAAACCAAAATTTTTTGGGAAGAGATGCATGAACAAGGAGGGTAAGGCCAGTTTCAGAGATATGTCTAATTTTTCGTTCAGCAATGCCATTTTGTTGAGGAGTGTGTGGGCATGAAATGCAGTAGGAGATACCATGGACAGTTAGATACTGGGCAAAAGAGCCTTTTGTAAGTTCATGAGCCCCATCACATTGGAAAGATTTAATTTTTATGGAAAAAATATTTTCAGTGACGGCTTTAAAGTGTTGAAAATGATGAAAAACTTGAGATTTGTGAGTTAAAGGATATGACTTCAGCTGCTAGCGGGAGAGTTTCTACATGGGCCTGGCGATAGTGGCTTCCTGCGTGGGCCTACTCTTGCTCCTGCACCCACACTCCAAGCCAGCCCATGCAACTGGAAATTAACAACCCCAAGCCCAAAGGCAGACAACAGCTGGGAAATTAAAAACAAGAGAAGCAACAGACCTAAGGGGGGAAGACATAGAAAAAAAGACACAGAGGGAGGATTTGAAAAAACAAAAAAAGAAAAAGAAAAAGGACAGAATCGACAAGGAGAGAGAGGAAGACAGATTTGGCAGAGAGAACGTAGGTGATAGACATTCCAGGAGAGGGACTGGAGGACCAAGCCAGTTGATGCTCATGCAGGTGTCAATTTTAGCTTGCAGACTCTTCATGTTAGTGGACTTAACCTCCAAAGCTTAAAGAGTGGCAGCTAGAGCTTTTCAATCCATCCATTTGGCATTTCTAATTTTAGTTTATTTCTTCATTTTGCTCTTAATATTCTAGAGAATTAATTGTTGCTTTTCTTATATTTATTTGTTTAATCTTTGGCTTAATATTCTTATATTAGATTTGGACTATTTAGCTTAAATAATTTTTAGTTGTTTTTTTAATCTATGAAAATACTTGTTATGATCACGACTTGTGTTAAATTGATGAATACATCTGAGTAAATTTTTTTTTTTAGTTAAGGTTAGGATTGATATTGGATTAGGACATATTTTTATGGTGTTGATTTTCGGTTGATTGAATGCATTTTTAGCTTAATTTAGCTTGATCACTTAGATTAAGACTTTAGATGATTTAATATCATAACCATTGGGATTTAATTTGTTAGAAAATCAATTAAGCGACATACTTGAAACTAAGTGTAGACTTACCTTAGGATCTTGTGTGAGGATACCTATGATTAAAGAACTTAATTTTAGGCTTCTTATGTTTAATGCTTTTTATTCCAAATTATCTATGAACCAAGTAGGTAGGTTATATTTAGAAGAGAAATAAATTCCTATGAACAATGGGTTGACTTGCTTAGGTGAAGTAAATCCTAAATCAATTCACTGTTACCATTTTTAGTGCCTAATCCAATTGAAGCCCGATGCCTTAACCAATTTTCTATCAGTTAGTCTAGTTCTTTTGCATTTAATCCATGAATTTACATCTTTCATATTTTCTTATCTCATGTGATTTAATTCCTTTTTAAAACAATCAAATATTGACCGTCTAAGTAATTTTGCATCGCTTAATTTAATTGTCTTGCGTGTTGGAATCCCTTGGGTACAATATTCAGTTATTACCATTTTTATATTACTTCTCGATGAGGTACGCTTTCCTCCGGTTTGGTCTAGGACAGAATTTAATTTATATTGCTTTGTTTAAACTGAAACAAGTTTTGCCATCATTGTCGTGGATTCCTTATTGTGAGTTATTAAGTTATACGATGTTGATTATTTCAAATTTAAGTTCTTATTTTGTTATTTATTGGCTTATTTCAGTTGTTTGTGTAATTGCTTTGCTTCAGTGTGTTTTATTTTTAGTTCTTATCTTGGTTATTATTTGCTTTTGTTAGTTTCGTTTTGTTTATGCTCACTCGTGGTCAAAATCCCAAGAATTTTTTAATTGATATTGAGATTGAGAAAACTGGTCGCAGGTTGCGTAAGGAAACTAGATTGGCTCGGAATAGTATAACAAAAGAAGGGGTTAGAGGAGAGCAGTTTGAGAGTAAAGCAAAGTTTGAAGAGATGGTGCAACGTGAGGAAGAGATTATGCATTATCCTGAAGAGAGAAGGGAGTTTACGATGATGGACTTAACTATGGGGCACAATAATAGACCCATGCCTCCCATTGTAAGGCCAAGAATCACAGCTGTGAATTTTGAAATTCCCCACAGCATTACATCTATGGTGAGGGCATTGCAATTTGGAGGATCCGAATAACCATTTGGAGACCTTTCTGGACATTTGTGATTTGTTCAAGCAAGATAGGGTGTCAGATGATGCGGTAAAATTAAGGCTATTTCCGTTTTCTCTAAGGGATAAAGCTAGAACATGGTTAGCCTCTCTACAGTCAGGGTCCATTACCACTTGAAATGAGTTGATGAGATTGTTTTTAGCCAAGTTTTTTCCTCCTATCAAGATTGCGAAGATGAAAAATGAGATCACTTCCTTTACCCAATATGAGAATGAAAGTCTATATGAAGCTTGGGAGCAATTTCGAGATATGTTGACACAGTGTCCTAGTCATGGGTTCTCCACTTGGCAGCAGGTCAATACTTTTTATACATGAGTGACACCATTGGCTAAGAGTGCCATAGATGCAGTAGGAGGAGGTAGCTTGATGAGAAAGACATTATATCAAGCTTATAGGTTAATTGATGAGATGACCATAAGCAGTTTTCAATATCATATAGAGAGGCATCCCAAGCGACTTGTAGGTGCTCATGTAGTAGACAATACAGTGGCCTTATCAGCTCATATGGATTTTTTGACGAAGAAGCTAGATAATCTGATGCACAGTATGAGAGGAGGAGTAAGTTCATCTACAAGGAGTTGTGCCATATTCGAGCATTGTGTTGGAGATTTTCATTCATCTGCAGAATGTCAAGTTGGGAACCCCTTTTCTCAAGAGCAAGAAGAGGCCCATTATATGGGCAATTACAACAGACAGAGAGGGGATCCATATTCGAACACCTATAACCCTGGGTGGAGGAATCATCTTAACTTCTCTTAAAGGAATAATCAGATGGTATAACCACAGTCATCTAATGTTCAAAGACGGCGACCTCCTGGTTTCAAGGCTCCTAATCCTGTGCCAGAAAAGAAATCCAACCTAAAAAAACTACTCTCGAAGTACATCTCCACCACTGAGATTAGGATGCAAAATCAAGAGTCCTCTATCAGAAACTTGGAGAATCAGATGAGCCACTTTGCGAGTTTGTTGAAAGAAAGACCTCTGGGTTCATTGCCTAGTACTATTAAGGCCAACCTGAAAGAACATGAAAAGGCGATCTTATTAAGGAGTGGAAGAAAGCTTGAGGAAGTTAAGGGTAAGAAAAAGGATAAAGAAGTGGAAAAGAGTGAAGAAGAAGAGCGTCGGGAGGCTAGCAAGGAGGACAAAGAAGCACCAGCCGCAAAGGAGGATCATCCAAGGTTATTTGCTGACCCCATCATACATCCAGTAAGACCTCAGATCCCTTATCCTCAAATGTTAAAAGGTACATAATTAGATAAGTAGTTTGGTCGTTTTCTTGAGATATTAAAAAAGTTGCATATAAACTTTCCTTTTGTTGAAGCCATAGCACAGATGCCACGGTGAAGTTAAATGAGGAGGGTTCAGCCATATTGTCGAAGAAGTTACCATGAAAGCTTAAGGATCTAGGGAGTTTCACTATTCCTTGCATTATTAGTGATTTGCATATAGATAGGGCTTTAATATATTTAGATGCGAGCATTAACTTGATGGCTCTTTCTGTTTTCAGGAAGTTAGGATTGGCAAAGCCCAAACCCACCACTATTTCACTTCAGCTGGCAGATAGATCCATCACTTACCCGAGGGGAGTCATTAAAGATATGTTGGTCAAGGTTGAGAAGTTCATCTTCCCAGTAGATTTCTTAGTCCTTAACATGGATGAAGACAAAGACATCCCCATCATTCTTGGGAGACCTTTCATGGCCATTGCACAGACCATCATCGATGTACAGCGAGGAAAGCTCATCTTGAGACTTCAAGATGAAAAACTAGTGTTTGATGTGTTCGATGCTATGAAGTATCCTTCTACTCTTGATTCATGCAATTTTATTGATACATATTCTTCTGATACTGATCACTCTTATGTTGTTTATGTAGGTTTTTTAGAGGAAGCACAAGTCATACTTGAAGATATAGGCGAGGAGTTACTTGAGGAACTGGAAGACCTTGGAGCTGAGTTGGAATAGGCCTTTTGAACACAGTATCGAGCTTATGAGCCGCTCTAGAGACCAGTTAAGCCATTACTCAGGCCTTCAATTGAAGAGCCTCCTTCTCTTGATCTTAAACCTTTGCCTAGTCATTTAAAGTATGTATATCTGAACACACTTGAGCACTTACTAGTTATTATTTCTTCTTGTTTGTCAGGGGCTATGGAAGAGCGATTATTGGGGGTACTTCGAGACCACAAGAAGGTTATTAGATGGCCATTGTGGATATCCAAGGAATTAATCCATCATTTTGAACGCATCACATTTTTATAGAGGATGGAAACAAGGTAATGGTGCAACCCTTGAGACTACTTAACCCATATATGAAGGAAGTTGTGAAAGATAAGGTAGTAAAGCTTCTGGATGCAGGTATTATCTATCCTATCTCTGACTCTGGTTGGTAAGTCCTGTGTAGGTGGTGCTAAAGAAAGGAGGCACCACTATGATAGAAAATGAAAAGCATGAATTAATAGCCACTAGGAAGTTTATTGGGTCTAGAATGTGCATAAATTATAGAAAATTGAATGATGCCACCTAAAAAGATCGTTTTCCTTTACCTTTTATTAATCAGATGATTAAGAAGTTAGCTGGACATAGTTTTTATTATGCCTTAGATGGATATAGTGGGTATTTGCATATTTTGGTAGCCTCGGAAGATCAGGAGAAAACCACTTTTATATGTCCCTATGGTACATTTACATATAGACTTATTCCATTTGGTTTATGTGATGCTCTAGCTACATTTTAGAGATGTATAATTGCTATATTTTTTGACATGCTTGAATCTTGTATTAAAATCTTTATGGATGACTTCTCTGTATTTGGCTTTTCATTTTATGCATGTTTAGATCACTTAGAGAAAGTCTTGATCAAATGTGAGGAGACTCATTTGGTACTTAATTAGGGAAATGCCATTTCATGGTTCAGGAATGCATTATTTTAGGTCACAAGATTTTTAGCAAAATTTTAAAGGTAGACCCAAAAAAGTTGATGTCATTAAGAAACTTCCCCCAAATAACAATGTTAAATCCATTAGGAGTTTCTTAAGCCATGCTGATTTCTATCGTCGTTTCATTCAGAAATTTTCTAAGATTATTAGACCTTTGACTGAGTTGCTTGAAAAAGATGCCATGTTTATTTTTTAGGATAAGTGTATGACATCTTTTCAATTGTTGAAGGATAAGCTTGTGACTGCTCCTATTCTTGTATCTCCTGATTGGTCTCTTCCATTTAAACTAATGTGTGACGCAAGTGATTTTGTAGTGGGGGTTGTGTTAGGCCAACGACAAGGTAATATCTTTCAACCCATCTATTATATGAGCAGGACTCTGAACAGCGTACAACACCACTATACCACCACAGAAAAGGAGATGTTGGTGGTTGTGTTTGCTTTTGATAAATTTTGATCATATGTGATTTTGTCTAAAGCCATTGTTTATACTAACCATGCAGCTTTGAAGTACTTGATGACAAAACCTGATGCCAAACCAAGATTGATTCGTTGGGTGTTAATTTTTTAGGAGTTTGACATCGAGTTGAGGGATAATCACTTATCAAGGTTGGATGAAGCTCTATGGAAAGCACACACAAGGATATTAAGGAGACTTTTCTTGACAAGCATCTGATGGCTATGACAGCCACTCTATGGTTTACAGATTACATTAACTACCTTGTTGGTAATATCTTTCCCCCTAATTTTTCTTATTCCTAAAAGAAGAAGTTCTTAAGTGAGGTAAAACACTATGTTTTGAATGATCTTTTATTATACAAGATTTTTATAGATGGTATTATTAGGCATTACATTCCTGAAGAGGAAATATCCTCTGTGTCATCATTGTCATTCTAAAGAGGCTAGGGGATATTATGGTGCATCTAGGACAGCTTATAAGGTCTTAGAGTGTGGTTTTTATTAGCCTAACTTATTTAAGGATGCATATGTATTTGTTAAGTCTTGTGATAGGTGTTAGAGGGTCGAGAACATTACTAAAAAACAAGACATGCCACTGATTAACATTCTTGTTTATGAAGTTTTTTATGTGTGGGGTATAGACTTCATGGGACCATTCCCTAAGTCTTACTCCAAGCAATATATTTTGGTTGCTGTTAATTATATTAACAAATGGGTAGAAGCAGAGGCATTGCCCATAAATGAGGCTAGAGGTGTTATTAAGTTTTTGAAGAAGAATATTTTTACATGTTTTGGCACACCTATGGCTATTATTAGTAATGGGGGGACGCATTTTTGCAATAAACTTTTTGATTCATTATTAGCTAAGTATGGGGTGACCTATAAGGTTTCCACACCATACTACCCCTAAACTAATGGGCAAGTTGAAGTCTCAAATAGGGAATTAAAGAAAATATTAGAGAAAAGTGTTAATGCTTCTAGGTGGGATTGGTATTTAAAATTAGATGATGCATTTTGGGCATATAACGCTGCATTTAAGACACCCATAGGCATGTCACCATTAAAGATAGTGTATGGCAAGTCTTGTCATCTTCCAATTGAGTTAGAGTATTGTGCATATTAGGCTACAAAATTTCTTAACTTTGATTTATCTTCTGCAGGTGTTAAGAGACTTATACAACTTCCTGAGCTTGAAGAGTTCTGATTGTATGCATATCATAATTCGAAGTTATATAAGGAGAGTGTGAAGAAGTGGCATGACAAGAAACTCCTCCACCGAGATTTTTAGGTAGGCGACCAGATATTGATTTATAACTTTCACCTTCGCCTTTTTCCAGGGAAGTTTAAATCAAGATGGTATGGTGAATTTGAGGTGATACAAGTCTTTCCATTCGGGGTTCTTGAGGTAAAGTAAGGAAATGAAAACCTTTTCAAGGTAAATTCACAACGAGCTAAATTGTACATGCCCAGGTTTATGGATAATTCTGAGGAGTGGATAATTCTGAGAAGCGATTGTCCCTTCATGACACTTCGCCTCCCCCTCCTTGATCACAATGTATGCTTTCAGTAGGACTGTAGTTTTCTTTCTTTTATTAATTATTATTTTTGTTTCCTTTAAAATTCTTTCTAGTTTAATATGTTAAATTAGCACGTGATGTTAAATTAGCATGTGACTTGATGATTATGTGAAGCTTTAAAGATTTTTGTGCAATATAGCTTGTTGGAGGACTAAAGAAAGAAGATTTCCTACACCTTGGAATGACGAACACCACCATAAGCCATTCTAACCCTTATTCTCTTTGTGTTTTTTTTTATGTGTGTTTGTTGAGTTCTGATGTTCTACTTTCTACAATGAGTACAATGTGTTCTTTAACTGTAGGGAAGTAGGTAGTCTTTGAATTTATTGCATTTATGTTTACATTTTTTTCATGTCATTTAGGATGTGTTGCATTTGTGATTACATTGTTTGAATTTTGTTACATAGGATTAATGTTTTAGGCACATTAGAGTATTATTTTTGTGTTGTTTTGTGTAAACAATGGATCCACACTTGAATCATTTTGATTTGTGTTGCCATGAGATGCTATCATGCTAAGTGGAATGAAATTGAATGCATGCTTGAACTTGGATTAGGTTACTTGAGTAGAGAGTGAGCCATGTTGAGTGATAAAAGTTGTTGGTTGCATAAGCTTACTCAAAACTTGACACTTGAGCAATGAGGTAGTGTATAGATGCATAATGAATTTTATTTAAGCCAATGTGAGGATTCAGCCTATATAACTCCATCTATAGTCATTTAATTTCTTTGTATGTGTGATGTTTCCTTAGGTTATTACCTTCAGAACTTGCTTTAAATCGATTTAAGTCTACTGGATGCATGCTTAATAGAGATGATTAAGGCCCCTTTTGTGTTAACCCTTGGCTTAAATGACCTACCTTTTATTATCCCTTACTACTCTTGTTGAGCCTTAACCCCTTTGTTTCTTGAAAACACCCCATTTTAAAACCCAAAACCCCATTAGCTTACCTATTCACATGCTTAGTAGAGTATTAAGTGATGCATTAGTTGGGATTTTTAGCTAAATTTTTTTCTAAGATGAGTTTAGCGATACTGTTACTCTTTGATCACATTTTATTTAACTATTATTTTGTTTATTGTTCCAAAAGAAAGAAAAAATAAAAAAAGAAGAAGAAAAGAAAAAAAGAGAAAAAAAAAGAAAAAAAGGAACAACATTAAGCAGCATCAATAAGTGCGGAGTGGTAGTGTTATTCATTTGTATATCTCAGAAGTTTATCTTTGTCATCTCTTTGTGTACTTAATACTTTGTGAATGGTTGTGATGAACCCTTTAACCCTTTTTGACCCACCTTAACCTTAACCCCATTACAACCTGAAACAAAGTCTTTATGATCTATTTTTAGCATGTAATCATTGTGGAGAAAAATTGGTGTATTAACAAGCTTATGATAGCGTGGTTTCCGATATAAAGTTTGAGCGAAAAATGAACCATTAAACACTTGAGAGAAATTAGTGAAACCGTGAGGAAGATTCATTTTGCATTTATACTTATCTTTGAGCAATGGTATCATAAGTTAAGTTTGCTTATGCACACTAATGAAAAGTAGTCATGATATATGTATTAGCTTGATACTTAAGTTGGCTAAAGATTGTGGGATTGCATGCTTTGATCCTTATGACAATAAAGTGATTGAATTGATTGGCTGTGTTTGAATTTTACTTAAGGTCAAGCAAATGTTTAAGTGTAGAGAAGTTGATAATTGTGCTTTAGTGTATATTTTTCTAAGTGTTTAGCATATGTTTCTTCCATAATAAGTTGTTATTATTGTGTTTTAAGATTTATTGTATGTTTTTTTTATTTATTATAATCGTAATTATTGTTTTGTTTGTGTTTAATATTAGTTTGGAGTAAGTTTTGATTATTTAAGTGTTTTTATTTTTGTTTTGTGTTTTATTATTTAATTATTAATGTTGGGTTATAATTAAATCTTATTGGGGTATTTATTTATTGTGTAGGGTATATTAAAATTAAAATTTAAAATTGGAAAGAAGTGAAAGAAAACAAGAAGATTGAAGATTGAATAAGGAAGAAGAAACTAAGCTTGAAACCTTATAAAACTAGGAATTTCATTTGGATCAAAGCGACGACTCCAACCTTATTGTTTCTCGCAGAATTGCTTATAGCGCTGGAGTCTTGCTACACCAAGCCAACGCCGATTCTATTGAATAAGGAAGAAGAAACTAAGTTTGAAACCTTATAAAACTATGAATTTCATGCGGATCGAGGTGAGGACTCTAAGCTTATTGTTGCTGCCGGAATTGCTTCTGGCATTGGACTCTTGCTGCACTAAGCCAACACCGAATTTGCTACACCAAGCCAAGAGTCAACCCGCATGAGGGGCAAGGCCAACCAACACCAGGACTTCAGTTGCTAGTAGGAGAGCTTCCGCATGGGCCTAGTGAGAGTGGCTTCCTGCATAGGCCTACTCCTGCTCCTGCACCCATACTCCAAGCCAACCCATGCAACTGGAAATTAACAGCCCCAAGCCCAAAGTTAGATAGCAGCTGGGAAATTAAAAACAAGAGAAGCAGCAACCCTAAGGGGGGAAGACATAAAAAGATATAGAGGGAGGATTCAGAAAAATAAAAAAAGAAAAGGAAAAATTTGGCAAGGAGAGAGGAAGACAGATTCGACAGAGAGAATTTAGGTGATAGACATTCCAGGAGAGAGACTGGAGGACTAAGCTTGTTGATGCTCATGCAGGTGTCAATTTTAGCTTACAGAGTCTTCATGTTGGTAGACTCAACCTTTAAAGCTTAAAGAGTGGCAGCTGGAGCTCTTCAATTTATCCATTCGATATTTCTAATTTTAGTTTATTTCTACATTTTGCTCTTAATATTCTAGAGAATTAACTTTTGCTTTTCTTATCTTTATTTGTTTAATCTTTGGTCGAATATTGTTATGTTAGATTTTGACTCTTTAGCTTAAATAAATTTTAATTGTTTTTTTATTTAATCAATGAAAATACTTGTTATGACCATGACTTGTGTTAAATTGATAAATACGTATGAGTAAATATTTTTTTGGTTGAGGTTATGATTGATATTGGATTAGGACATATTTTTGCATTGTTGATTTTCTCTTGATTGAATGTATTTTAGCTTAATTTAGTTTGATCACCTAGATTAGGACTTTAGATGATTTAATACCATAACCATTGGGATTTAATTTGTGGGAAAATCAATTAAGCGATATACTTGAAACTAAGCTTAGACCTATCTTAGGATCTTGTGTGAGGATACCTAGGATTAACGAACTTAATTTTAGGCTTCTTGTGTTTAACGCTTTTTATTCCAAATTATTTATGAACCAAGTAGGTAGGTTGGATTTAGAAGAGAAAGAAATTCCTATGAACATTGG
>JAOXYD010037527.1:0-13859 GCA_028565735.1 Pinacopodium congolense | reverse complement strand
AAATTTTCCCCTAATAGCCTTCTTGTGTTCACAATATCAAAAAGTTCAGAGGAATACTCCTTGACTGTTTCTCCTTCCTTCACCTTTAATGTTTGAGAGTTATTAGTTTAAATTGTTAAAATATGGTGGTAGTTGCCCATGGAGCTGGTTTTGGGTAACTGAGAAGTAGTATATGGAAGAAATGTTATAAATCATGCCAGATAATAAGTTGCCATAAAGTTGAAAAGAAACTCAACTTTGATAGTTTGGCATTCTCATTAGGTACTGTTGAGAAATAAATAGTAAAAGAGATTAAAGAAAGATTAAAAAAAGCAAAGAATTTAACGAGGTTCAAAAATCTTGTGTTTTCTACGTTCCCAGAAGTGAAGTGACTTTATGATTTCTTATTATTCAATCGAAACCGTATGGTACATTAGGTTTTTGTATAAAACCCTAAAAATTTAGTATAGTTACAATAGGATACCTTATTATTTTTTTAAACCATGTCGCCACATCTTCCGTACGTCATCCGTACACGTCGTTCGTACATATGTATGGACAACTCTTAATGTCATCCATAATATACCGTACCACGGGTGCTGCACCCATAACCTATCTTATCGTACCCTAATGATGAATCGAAAAATCCGAGAGGGGTAGGCGCTAAAGCGATCCATTTCGTTTACGCTCCGCTCTAGCACTGCGCCCTTACCAATATATGAGCCATATATACATCAGACATGCTTCCATGAAAATTATTCAAAGCAAGTGAAAGACCAACTAAAGAAGAAAATTTTCCTACCCAAGGTGGGATTGCTCCTGTCAATTTGTTCCTTCTAAGTCCCAGGACAACTAAACTTGACAAAATGCTTAGTTAGTATGGAATGTCTCCATTAAAGTTGTTGTCAGTAAAAGCAAGTATTCTAAGGTCCTTACAGTTACTAATATTAGTAGGAATCTTCCCCTGGAAAGAATTGTAAGTCAAATTGACATGCTACAAGTACTGCAAAAGACCCGTTTCTCAACGAAGTTAACTATGAAAGCTGTTGTTGAACAGAATGATTCGTTGAAGATATGTAAGGTTTCCTATTAAAGGTGGGATAGAGCCAACCAATTAACGAGAATTCAGGTTTAGTGTTATGATCCTATCGTTAGTTGGACTGCATAAGACACCTGTCCAATTACAGAACTTTATCCAATCATTCCACGAATTCATGATCTTTAGAGGATCTTGAGTTATCAGGCTTTTGAAGTCTAGTAAGGCAAGCCAATCAAACTTGTTTTTAGAAATAATTGCCTGTGTGAAATCCAAGGTAGAGCTCTTGCAAGAAACAAGAAACAATGCAAGTTTTGAGAAAAATTACCAAGCATTTGCATAAGGATGTTTCATGTTGTCGTGATATGCTAATGTGTCCAGGTGTGCATCATCTGAAATATTATAGATGGTTTAGGAACAGACATCAGGGATCAGACCTGCAAGTTTTTAATACTGAGAGAAGGGAAAATAAGAGGAGAGATATTTGGGCCAAGAATAAATGGTTGACATAAATATGATATTGAAGGTTACATCAACTTCAAGCCATGCATTTCAACTGAGTCTTGTTTGATAAAGATTTGACCTAAAAAGAAGACAATGTTGTTAATACCCCGAGAGTCTAAACTAGAATTGTAACCAGTGGACTAGTATTGATACTTGCAATATGGAACTACAAGATTATAATGTAAACCTACTCTTTAACTTGTTCTAACAGGGACTGAAACTTCACTAAGATCTAAGTGTCCTATGCACCTTACAACCATCCAATTTATACCTTCATATGATACTCTAAAGATCTCATGTTGGATTTTTCAGATTATATATACTTTAGAAAAATATGCACGCAATGGATTAAAAATTACTCAAAGATCGAACCTTTTTTCGTTTGTGGCCGATACCTTAAAAGTGCCAAAGAATAAGTAGGGCTATCAATTAGCCCGACCACCATAAGGCCCTGGCTAGGTGCGAATTTTTGTAAGTCCAAACCTGTAACACCTCATTTTATATATAAAAGAGACAATTTCTTCTTCTTCTTTATCCTTACTTTCCCTTATTTTCATTTTAACCTACCTAACTCTCACTATTCACCAATTCCCTCTTTTCAATCATTCTTTATCATCAGTAACTCAAAACACCAAGTGTTATATACTAATCTCTTCATCTCGACTAGCCCATCACAACTATACCATTTCGACTCCTATCGTCACCGCAATCGTTGTAAAAATCGAGGAAAAGAGTCGGTGAACAACATCAATCATCGATCTATCGCTTCCGGTGGTTGTTGCTGGTTACCACTACCACTAATCAACTTATCTCGACATTAAGAGCAAAGCCCTCTAGTCTCATCATCAACTACCACCTGGATTGTCGTCGATTAACCGAAAGGTGAGATTAGGGTTCGGACAGTTTTTTTAAAATTCGTTAAAATTTGTTAAGAATATGAATATGTTGCTTTAGAGAAAGTTGTTCTACTCATCAAGAGCTTTCATTTTATATAAAATTCATTAAATTCTTATACTGAAAAATTTTCAATGACTGGAAGAATATTTCGGTGACCCCTTTAGATACTATTATACAAGAATTTTAAAAATTATACTGATCATTTTTTTCTAAAGAACTATAGTGAGATTCTCAACAGTTTAAGAATTAAAAATCTCGGAAAGGTTAAATAAGAATAGGAATAATATCCAAATCATATAATTGGATTACTTTGGCAATTCGGGTGCTACCTAGGTTGTTATTTAAGTAAAATAACTCCTATTTAGCACTAATTGAAATACTTTTCTTTCAATTTAATAGGTAAATCAAGCATGAATGGTATTGCAATGCTCAAATGGATGACAACATTTACCAGGTAAGTTCATACTGACTTACGGTTACCATATTCATACCAGCGAGTAAATAAAGTTTAATACTGGTTTAGATGACCATATGAATGCAATACCCACTTTCATATGCATGAGTATTTAGATATACATATGGCTCGATACCTATATATATATATACATATAGATGGTGAATATGTATATATATTATCGCGTACTTGTTTTATAGCGATTCTATGTATCTATATCGAATTATTGGAGTGGATACATTTGGATTCGGGTACTGCATACATGCATGACATTTATTTTCATAATTGAATATTTTTTTAGTAATTTACATGATTAATATATGATTATGCGTGTTGTGTTTGATTGTGATTATAATTGTGGGGAAGGAGAGATTGGTAGAACGTGCCACCTGATGGGTATGTATCAGGACTAGATGCGCACTGGTTATGACTATGAGAGTTGCTTGTTTATGATATTGAGTTATGATATGGGCCGATCCTAGTTGATGCTTGGCTCTTGGTCAGACCCTGATTTGTGATGCTTATGACTTTGGATGCTTTGAACGAGGGCTAGTCTGTTGGTGATGCTTGGCTCCCTGTAGCCCTTTGGATTAAGAGAGCCCTATAGCTTTATGAGTATAGGAACGTGGCTGGGCCATTGGTGATGCTTAGCTTCCCGCAACCATTCGAGGTTTAGTATTGTGAGCCTTTACCCTTGGAGATTAGGGTTCTACAGATATTCTTCCCCAATAATTTATTTATGCTGATGATGTGATTAGATGTATAGTATGATGTGCGTGTATTTTTTTATTCATGATTAATGGTATGCATATCATTGGGTATCGTAAGATGTAAGATGGTGTGAGCTTACTCAGCGAGATCTGACTCCCCTTAACTTTATTTTTTTTAGGCCAGCTACCACTGACTTCGCAGTAGTGACTCCTTTAGCGTGTTTGCTATAATCTACCTACTTTTATGTATATTCTTTCCTTATGTTCATTTATCTTGCATTGTAGCATCCGCAGTGACAGGATTTCTTGAGTTTTAAGATATCTTTCTAATGCGTAATATTATTATATCGTATAGGCCTTCTGTTTTGAAATTATGTTGTTGTTAGTAGAAGGCTTACACGTGATCTGGGGTTGCGAGCCTCTGGTCTCACGTCCTGGTCACGTGCCCATTTTGAGTTTTGACATAACCTTAATCAAAAGTTTTTGTAAGACTTTAGACTTAAGTTAGAATCAAGTTTTATGGCGAGGCCAAATTCGAGCTTGATAAAACTAGGTCCTAAATTTGAAATTTGGTTTAAAGAACAATTTTTATTTTTCTCAAATTTGAGACAAGTTGAAATATGATTAAATCAAAAAATTTTCATTAATTCTGGATCATACTGAACTTAAAAGACTTTTTTTACCAAACCTATATTCAAGGAATAGAACTATATTAAAATAATGAATGAATAAAAGGAATGTAAATACCTTAGTTCATTAATCTACATATCCGTATAAATTATTTTCAATAGGATTTTTTTCTCTTACTACTCTAGCTTGGCAGTTAATAACAAAGAAGGGTGATGATAATTATTATAATGGTTCGTAATATGAAAGTTATGATGATTGATCTTTATATATTTCGTTGATAAAAGGGTATGAGAAACATATTATATAAGTAGATGTTCATGTGCTTATAGAGATGATAAAATGGTTTGAGTCTCTTTCCTTCTTATCTTCTTGTTTCATTTATCATTTTAAATCCTTCAAAGTATTAGATATCCTATGAATTCTTATGGATGTTGAATTATTTCACATATAAAGGTCTTGCTCTCTATTTGTTTATTTTATATTTTCATTTTTTTCTAGAGAACCACATGATTTTATAGACCTACACTAAAAGAAAAAATTTGTAGAATATGAAAGTATATTATATCTATATCAACCATAAACGATAGATGGGTTAAATTTAAGTTTAATAGAGAACTTAAATGATACACTCTTAACAATGGGTTAAGTTTGAGTAGATTGTCAGCTTTCTTAGGTCTTTAAGCTTTAGGTCTACATAAAAAACTTAATTATAAAAATGATAAGTTTAGTAAAAAATGATTTATTAAAATAGAATTCAATTAATGACCTACTATTATTTAATAAAGGTTAGATTCAATTTCACTTAAAACCTAACAAAGCTTCAAAAAAATTGTCCATAAAAAATATTTGAAAATAAATTATCATAACTACTATCATAAAATTTAAATATAAATTATTTTACATATTTGACATTTTTCAATATTAATAATTTGAGTATTTTGTTAGGAACAATCTAATCTCTAAGTAATTATTTTTACACACTTGCAACATTAAAATCAAACCTACTCAAAATTGAGCTCATATCACCAAACAATCAAGAACCTCCAAATACCAATATAAGATGTCGATAAGTGGCGTTATCACATAACATTTGTAAATTATTATATAAACATTCACTATTGTTAAGAATGAGATTACTTTTATTTTCTCTTTCATCTTTTTAACTTCTACTATTTTGATATTTAAAGGTTAAATACGAAAAAAAAAACACTCATACACTTAAATTCTACAACTATTAATAATTGGATGCAAAAACTTGGTTGTTAATGAAAACCAGGAATTTAGAAGGCAAATTAATCTCTATTAAAATTCATTTCATATTTTAAATATATTTTCAAGTGCGAGAGAATACAGTACTTGTGACCTTAAAGATCTTTCAATACTAAAGTCTCTCCAGATAGTTGTAGGAATAAGTTTATAAAAGAAAGAGTAAGCAGACATAAGGCATTTATTTCTATTGAATTGTTCATACAAGTTAGGCATGTACCTAATTATGAGTCAATTATAACTTGTAATTAGAGCATTAGAAAGCAGCCTTAAGAAGAATTAAGATAATATATCCATTTTGTTCAATAGTTATACTATCCTATAAATATGAGGTTTTAAAGACCTTAGCTTTTTCATTTACAAAAATCTTTAAAATGTCATCTTTGATTTTCATTGTAAAAAGGTTTATTTACAACAGAAGAAGCATGGTTTTGTTATAAAATATTCCAGAAATCATGGACAAAGATAAAAATTTTGAAGGACAAAGCGAAAATATGTCCTAACGTTAAACTATAAAAGAATTCATCTTTTTATTCGAAGTAGTTACTAAGGATAACTATAAAACATTTAATAATTGATGTTAAATGTCAAAGTATATTTAAATTTCATATCATGGAATCATTAATTAAATATGATAGAATTAAGAATGACAAATTAGTTTATGTTTACAATCAACATGCTTTATTTAATTTGACTAAAGGGTTTCAATTTGACAAATTTTGTAGATAAGAACACTGAGTTTATGAAATTGTCTGAGAGTAGTTCAAAGCTCTCAATATAAAATTAGAAAGCATGGAGACTTAGTTTAGATTCATATTTCTTAAGAAGCCTATATTTAAGTGTAAAGAAGGAGAGAGCTTAGAATATAAGGAGAATGGCTCAAGCAGAGGAGTGAGAGTAGTCGCAAGGCTAAATAGTAATATGAAAGGTATTAAGATTTTAATTCTAGCCTTTTAAGGAGGAATAACCTTGAGTTATATTTGGAGTGAGAACGTAAGATGGAACATATATTAGATTGTCATAATTCTTTTGAGGAGACAAAGGTGAAACTAGTAACTTTGGAGTTTACAAATTATGCTAGTATTTGATAGGATCAACTAGTGCTTATATGGCGTAGAAGTGGAGAGAGAGTTATTCTCTCTTAGGAGAAGATAAAGTTAGTGATGCAAAAGAGATTCATTCCTAGTCATTATTACTGTTATAAGGTTTGGCTTAAGGATTTGAGAGTGTAGAAGACTACTATAAGGAGATAGAGATGATTATAATTAGGGCTAATGTGAAGGAGGATTGTGAAGTTACAATGGCAAAGTTCATCGATGGGTTGAATAAGGAGATGATGTTGATCTTCAACATTAGGTAGAGACAGAGAACTTACTACATAAGACTATTAAGGTAGAAAAGTAATTGAAATTCAGACATTCATCTAAGTCTAATTAGACTTCTTCATAGAGATTTAATTGAAGAATAACAGACTAGCTCATAAGTTAAAGGAGGAGGTTGAGCATAAGGAGGTGAACATCTCTTCCAAAGGTAAATTTGAATTTAAACCCTCTATTACATCTTAAGATATTAAATGTTTTAAGCATAAGAGATAAAAGTGATGTGAAGATTGAGGAATCTATGCATGGAGAGTTATTGGTCACTATAAGGAGGATGGTAAGGAAGTGTTAAGGGAGCATATTTTTCATACGTATTATCATATGAATAATAAGACATGACCATTGGTAGTAGTAGTTATACTAATGTGACTAGTATTTTGATACTTGAGAAGTTGAAGTTACCCAATTTCAAACATCATAAATTGTATAAGTTACAATGGCTTAGTGAGCATAAGGAGATCAAGGTCACAAAATAGGTGTTTATATCCTTTTCTGATGGGAATTATAAGGACAAATGCTTTGGGAAGTGGTGAAGATATATAAAGGTCATTTGCTATTAGGGTAACCGTAGTAGTTTGATTAGAGGATAACTCATGACAATTATAGAAATTGGAATTATCCATCATGGAGAACTATAAAGTTTTATTAACATTAGAGGTATAGGAAGACAAAGTGAGGATTGAAAAATAGTTCCAAATAAGAGAAAAAGAAAGATAGGGTGTATAAAAGAATGAAAAGAATGGATGAAGAAAAAAAGAATGAGAGTATATAAAAGAGAGAAAAGCATGTAGAGAAAGAATTGAAGAGTGGAGAGAAAAGTAAGAAGATGAGTGCTATACTAAAAACAATGAAATAAAGAGTGTAATAGTAATTAGAAAATAATTACTTTTAATTTTGTATAAGGATATTTTATTTTTTACTAATGATCTTAAATCATATTTGCCTCATATGGTTGTTTTCTTATTATAAGAATTTGGAGATTTGTTTCTTAAAAGAATTTTATATAGATTACCTCCCATAAGAGGTATTGAGTATCAAATCAAATTCATTTTAGGAGCGTCAATACATAACACACTAGCTTATAAGATGAATCCTAAGGAGATAAGAAAAAAAATCAAAAAAAATTTCTTCTTAATATATACCGAAGCTACAAGTTGATAGGGTTTGAAAGCTTCATATTTCTTCCAAAGCAAAAGTTCTAAACATTGTAGGCTTATATGATATCTTAAATTATATAGGAATCATAATCTAGAACTTCATGTAGCTAAACACTGACTTGATTGTTATAAAACTATTCTTTGGTTCAGATTTATGAAAAATGAGTCTCTAACGTGACGCAACTTGTTCACAACTAAGCTCATGATCATCCTTTCTGTTGATGATCTCGAAGAGCACGATAGTCCGATGCTTAGAACTGAGAGCAGACATTCCTCCAAGTTTTTTTCTATGACTAGTTGATGATGGTGTTTTCTCATGATCATTGGATTCTCATCAACTCTAGCTCTATTATCATTCTCATCCTCAAGAAGAAGCATTGATGGATCAATTATATCCATAACATGCTCAGGTAAAGCCATTCTCACGAATTTCTCAATGTCTTGGTCATCTGTGAACATATTTTCAGTTGGTCTCTTTCCTGTAAAAATCTCGAGTAGTAGTATTCCGTAGCTGTAGACATCTCCAATAGTGGAAACTTGGCCTCCCATTCCATACTCTGCAATTGTATTTTGAGTTCTTGTTAGAATCTTAATGCTTATAGCTTGTAATGGCCAAGTCCCTCTAAGAGTTATAAAATTAAAGTTTATAATTTAAAGATTTTTAGTACCTGGAGGAATGTAGCCAATTGAACCCTTTAAACTGACAGAGATTTCTTGATTTTTTGGTGATTTCAGCATAAATTTTGCAAGACCAAAGTCACCAACATGAGCTACCATATCATTGTCAAGAAGCACATTGCTTGGTTTGAGATCACAATGCACGACTGGGGTCTGGCAATGGTGGTGCAGATAATCCAGTGCAGAAGCAACATCAATAGCTATATTCAGTCTCTGAATGAAACTCAGTTTCTTTTCTGGAAATTCCTTGTCAGGATCTGGATGCAGCCACTCATCTAGACTTCCATTGGACATGAACTCAAAAACTAGAGATTTGAAGTTATTGCCTTGAAGATCAATGCTTGAACAGGCTGTGATGATCTTGAGGAGATTTCGGTGTCGAATATTTCTCAAAGCATTACATTCATCAACAAAACTCCTTAAAGCTCCTTGTTGTTCAAGGTTTAAAACTTTAACAGCAACAAGTCTTCCACCGAGAGTTCCTTTATATACAGAACCAAAACTTCCTGAACCAATGAGGTTCTCAGTTGCAAAGTTATTGGTTGAGTTTAGGAGTTCTGGGTAGGTCATATCTCCTCGCCATTCCTCCAGTGGAGGTGTTGTTTTGTGCTTATTTGATCGTTTTATCAAAATGAATACAAAACAAAAACACAATCCAACAATCACTGATACTGTCACTATTGCTATTGGCACTACAATCTTGTGATTTCCTCTTCTGGAGCATGAAGGTATAGATAATAGAGGATTACTACTGCAGACCTTGTTGTTTCCAATTATAGAGAAACCACTTGCATTTGCAAATATACCTTCTTGTAACACTTCACCCTCAAAGTCATTGTATGACAGATTGAGAAGCTTGAGAGATGGTAACTTGCCAAGAAATGCAGGGATGTCCCCTGAAAATTTGTTGTGTGAAAGATCTAATTCTGATATGCCTTTCAACTCCTCCAGGGATTTAGGAACAGTTCCTTCAAAATTATTATCCTCTAAATGCAGGATTTCCAAGCTGATACAACTGCCAAGGCTCCTTGGTATTTCACCTGACAATCTGTTCTCTGACAAGTCCAGCTCCATCACGTTTCTCAAGTTACCAACTTCTGAAGGAATAGACCCAGTCAATGAGTTCTGAGACAAGATCAAGGATATTGAGATCGAAGAAAGGCCAATGACCCCTTTTGGTATGGTTCCATTAAGATTATTGGTTGAAAGGTTCAGGGTTCTAAGGCTTTTGCAGTTTCCAAGACTTACAGGTATGCTTCCTTCAAATTTGTTTTCCTCCAGGTGCAGCCTCTCCAGTTTGGTCAAGTTACCTACTGATGGCGGAATTGCTCCTGATAATCCATTACCGCTCAGATGTAAACCCTGTAGATTCGGCAGCTTCCCAAAGATATCAGGAATAGTACCATTCAGGTTGTTATTTTCCAATCCCAAAAGGATTAAGTTTACTAACTTCTCTATTCCAATAGGAATTCTTCCCTGAATCATATTCCCTCCTGCGGTTAAAAATTGCAGCTGTTCTGAAAGGTTGCCTATGAAACTTGGTAGTTCTCCTGCAAATCTATTATAGTCAAAAGCCAACGCCTCTAGATTGGTGCAGTTAGTCAAAGAAAGAAGAAAATCCAAGTCCTTATTATCCCCATATCCTAGCATATTGTGTTCGAAGTTAAGTCTAACTAATCTTTGCAAGCTTCCTATATTCCAAGGAACACTCCCGGTCAGAGAATTTCCAGAAAAATCAATAAACGCAACTCCGGACGCATTGGAGAGTGATACAGGTATGGGGCCAGTGAAATTGTTTAATCCACCATAAAATACGCAGAGATTAGGAAGAGTTAGGCCAACATCTGGTGGCAGTTGCCCATGGAGCTGGTTTTTAGCCACTGAGATGTAGTATATGGAAGAAATGTTATATATTGCAGGAGGAATCGTACCAGAGAATGAGTTGCCACCAAGCTGGAAAAAAACCAACTTTGATAGCTTGCCAAGCTCATCAGGTATGCTTCCATGAAAATTGTTCCAGAAAAGTGAAAGAGCAACTAAAGAAGAAAAGTTTCCTACCCAAGGTGGGATTGTTCCAGTCAGATTGTTATGTCCAAGTTCCAGGAAAACTAACCTTGACAAAGTGCTTAGCTGGTAAGGAATGTCTCCAGTGAAGTAGTTGCCAAGAAATTCAAGTACTCTGAGGTCCTTACAGTGAGTAATATTAGTAGGAATCTTCCCCTGGAAAGAATTGTATGCCAAATTGATATGTTGCAAGTGCTGCAGACGACCGATTTCCTGAGGAAGTTCACCACGAAAGCTGTTGTCGTGCAGAATGATTCTTTGAAGATAGGTAAGGTTTCCTATTGAAGGTGGGATAGAGCCAACCAATTGCTGGGACTTCAGGTTCAGTGTTACGACCCTGCCATTTGTTGGACTGCATACGACACCTGTCCAACTGCAGAACTTGATGGAGTCATTCCATGAATTCATGATCTTCAGAGGATCTTGAGTAATCAGATTCTTGAAGTCTAGTAAGGCAAGTCGATCAGACTCGTTTGCAAAAGTAGCTGCCTCCGTGAAGTCCAAGCCAGAGCTCAGGCAAAAAATTAGAAACAATGCAAGTTTTGAGAAAACCTGCCAGGAATTTGCACAAGCGTGCTTCATATTCTTGTGATATGCAGTGCTGTTTAGAGGTGGAAAAACTTTAAGAACTTCAATGTGTATTGTAGCCGTCTATCATCTGAAGTATTATAGATAGTCCACAGCTTTTTTTTAAGAAATTAAAGAATTGCATTAATAATCAAAAAGTTTGAATTAGGTCCACAGTTTTTAATATTGACAGAAGGACAAAGAAAAAGAAGACGGATACTTCGGCGAAAGAACAAATTTGAGGGTCCTCCACATCTCACAAAAAGATCTCATGTTGGACTTTTTGATTGGGTATGCGTGGAAAAAAATCAAGTACCAAAGGATGTGTTGAGTCGTCAATCCCCGAATAATTTTTATAAGCCAGAGTCTGTCGTGAATCTTGATCCCCGAATTATACGTACAGTCTCATAATTTATTTGACTAATTAGAAACTTATTTCTAATTGATTTGAACTTCATCTGATTAACATATTCAATTAAATATGATATTTGTTTTTAGATCTTGGACTAAAAAGTGACTCATATTATTCTTTAAAACCTAATTTAAACCCAAAATTTAACTAATACTATGTACAACTCAATTCACAAAAGAATTATGTCTATAATATATTTTAACTCAAAAGAAATCATCCGAGTAAGAACCATGATTTCAATCCAAAGGCTCGTGATTTTAATAAAAATAAAACCAAACAAAAAAAATTAGAATTAAACTAACATGCTCCTACACGTCTCTCAAGCCTACCCAAAACAAAATTGGTTTTTCAAACTTGGAGTGTAAATAACATGCTCCGGCAATGCTTCTAATGCATCAAGAAACACACAGGCTCATCAATGACGTGATTTAAGCCATCCATTTATGACGTGGGTCCAATTCATAATAACCAGCTCATGAGTTGACTCAAAATAAAACCAAAATAATGATAAGAAACGGTAAGAAACACGTTATATATTCTTGCCCCACCATTGACCTTATATTCACATCTTTTTAGGAACACTGAACACATATGGGAGCAGTCAATGGTCAAGTCTCAAGTGAAAAATAAACAATTGCTTAATGGTCATTTGTTCCTTCGTTTCATACATATCAGAGAAAGAAAGCCATTAAAGGTATCGCATATCACGGCCAAGAAACAGAAAACAAAATTGATGCAAACGACATACCTAGACAGTCACAACGACTGCAGCCTGTTATTTCTTCCACTCAAAGACAGAACATTCTTCCACTCAAAAACAGAACATCTCAACAACAAAATATTTGAATTATTAAAACATAAATATCTAAGTTGTGTTCTTTTAATTTTTGAATTTTAACAGAAAATTTACATAATTATCTAATATAATTCTAACAAAAATATATTATCACAAAAAAAACTAAATTTCAGAACCAAAATATCTCACTTGTTTTTCTATGAATCATTAAAAATAATTCAAAAGAAAATCAAGATAAAGCATATGTATATATTAAAGAAGGGCATGGCTACGTATCATTTATAAAAAATATCACAAAAATATTAAAATTAAATTTAAATATATGTATGATATAAATATAATCACTTACGATTATTTTTGAATTTTAACAATTAAAGGACTCCTTATAAGGAATGGATTCTCTTTTTCTACAGAGAAAATATTTTGTTCCTTCACTTTTCTATTAGATTTAGTTTGAAACCTTTTATTTTAATTTAAACTTATAACTATCTTTGATAGTTTTTATTGACAAATAACCATTAAACCTATTACGGGTGTCCTTGACCAACACCTTATACTTTAAAAATTATTAAATACTTCATGTATTTTTAAGTAAGATTTAACTACTTAGTATTTTACTAATGATTTTCTATAGTCATCTTTATATAAATAAAATAAATTTTTTTTAAATTTTATATAAAAATAATTATGAAGGATCATACTTGAAAGACCATATGATTTTTTCCTCTCAAGAAACTTTCACCTGTTCGCTCATCGTTAACATTTGTTTCTATAATTAACAGAAAAGTTAACATGATAAACGATGCGTCACATCAAAATTGCCAGCAGAATCGGGTGAAAGTTGCCTAAAAGTACAAAAGAGTATTTAATAATTTCTAAAATTTAAGAATTGAAGAAAAAAATGGCCAAATCATGTAAGGGATGGTATAATTCACTCATCATCTAGGCTCCAGACACATTAGAGTTAGGAATGTCAAAAATTAACCTGACCTGATAATTTGATTTGTCTGACCTGGACTATACCCGACCTGACTTGAATTGATTAAAAAAGTCAACGACCCGAACTTGACCTGCACCGACCCGACCTAAACCCGAACCCGATTTCATATGAACTCGAGATGCACCTGACCTGAATAGACCCGAACCCGAATGCACCCGAATCCAAATACACTCGAACCCAAATAAACCCGATATATTAATTCGAATTGACTCGACTTTAATAAAATTATACAAATATTGCACTTTAAAAACATAAAAATTGAAAAAAAATTATTTATAATTACAATGTTATTTTGAATCAAATAAGTTTAAAATTAAAAAATACAATAAA
>JAOXYD010037516.1:0-13860 GCA_028565735.1 Pinacopodium congolense | reverse complement strand
TGATCATCAGAACTTTCTCAAATTATCTCATGTATGGAGAGGAATCTAAAAACTATGTTATAATGATGATGAGGTATGGAATATCTTTATCAAAAATTGAACTTTTCTTATTAAGGATGGAAGTTTGATTAAATTTTGGTTAGATAAGTGACGACCACATGATATGTTAAGGTATTTATTTCCAAGACTATTTACATTATCATGTATGAGAAATGAAACAATTAAATCAATGTATCTAAACCAAGTGATCATATGGGACATATATGTTGGCAATTCAGGTAGAGACAGAGATTGAGGCAAATCGAACAACAATAATTGGTACAACTATTGGAAATCATTCAGAATTTTGCTTCAGTGATGAATGAACCTGATCAGTTATCTTGGAAACTAACAAGATCAGTTTATATAGCAAATTCTTAAGTTAAGTTAAGATATGAACCAAATGGGATATATAGATTTAAAAGGATATAGTCTATAATTACTACCCCTAAAATCAAGTTGTTTACATGGTTGACATTCAGGGGGAGAGTGGCAGCTAAAGCACACTTATTGGAAAGAGGTGTGATAAATGAAAATAACATTTTTTTGTGGCTTAATTGAGATACAGGAG
Source organism: Pinacopodium congolense (assembly GCA_028565735.1). Taxonomy (NCBI): domain Eukaryota; kingdom Viridiplantae; phylum Streptophyta; class Magnoliopsida; order Malpighiales; family Erythroxylaceae; genus Pinacopodium; species Pinacopodium congolense. The sequence goes on along the minus strand of JAOXYD010037516.1, from coordinate 13,250 downwards.
CACATTTTATTTCATTGTAAATTTGCATAGATTACATGGACCAAAGTTTTGAAAATGTTTGGATTTGTTTGGGTCCTACCTAACTCTGCTATTAAGTTCTTTTTAGAGTGGAGAAATATCTTTCAAGGACGTGTAAAAGGAAAATTTTGGGAGGCATTGTGGTAAGTCATTATTTGGGAGTTGTGGAAAGCACGAAATAGATGAAATTTTGCAAGAAAGCAATCTTGTGTAGATGATATTTTAGATAAATGCTTTATTTAAGTTGTTTTTAGATGAAATGTCAAGATAGGGAGATTCATTTTGATGGTAATGAGGTTCATATATGTACACAGATTTTACTACGATATTGATGTAAGTTTAATAGGGCTTTCTCTTTATTCAGTGTTGTAGCCTAGTTTATAAAGAAAACACCTTGAGTATAAAAGTTTTTCCCTAATCTTAAGTCACTATTTTAGTGACTTGATCTTTTAATAAAATTGATAATTTATCAAAAAAAGAATTGGAGTGTAAGTATATGATTAGAATTGTAAATTAATTTACACGACAACATATGAGTATCTTTACAACTTAAGAAAAACTGGGATAGAACAAACGGTATATAAATTTTTAAAAAAGAGGTATCAGATATATGTTGGCAAAGAACATCAAGTTCTGAATGACCCAATCGTACTCAGAAAAAGAGTGACTCATGTATATAGTATTCAATGATTAGCTTATATTAGCCCCTAGCAAGAAATTTTTAATTATTATGAAGAAGAAGAAATTTCTTCTTTTTTGTCATGGTCCTATCTTAATAAATGATCACTTTTGTAAGAACGAATAAATGATCTCCAGCTTTCTCTAATTGATGCTTTGAGCACCTAACCTACCAATTAATATTAATCGAAGATTAATAAAGAAACGCTTGATATCTTTTGTGTAACTTAGACGCGTTAAGTTAGGTAGAACTTTATTAGTACAGTCATCCTCTGCTAATGAAAAGATGGAAATTGAGGCCCTCACTAGATAAGGTAAAACTTAGCCTCCTTCCTATCTGGGTTAATTTTCATGGAGTTACTTTAGAATATTGATCTGCAGATGGTTTGAACTATCTAGCTACAGCTCAAGGGACACCTTTGACTATGGATGATTTTACTGCTAACCTTAAGCCGATTGGGTTTGTTAGAGTTTGTATTCAAATAGACATCTCTAAGCATTTTACTGAAATTCTGGAAATTGATAGACTAAATGGAGATGGAAAATTGGTTGAAGCCAATATTGGCCTTTCGTATGTTTAGAAGCCAGTTAGTCAATAGGCCATTAAGAAATGGTGCCCTAAACAGAAGACTGTGGAAGCTAAGGATGTTGGTTTTGGTTAGCATGTTGGGTTGGGGTATGGTATCCGGACGACAATTGACAAACATGACAATGTTACAGTTCCGAACGTGCCAACAGATGAGCCTAATAAAGGTGTTTTTTCTTCGAATGAGCAACAGAGTGATTCTCCTTCGGTGATCGAAAAGGATTTAGTCGATTTGGGTCCCTCGTTGCCTGATCTAGTGGCTGACCAGGGTGGTATAACGACTAATAGTATCTTTGAAGATCCTCTAACTAACAAGACAAGGGTAACTCTTGAGTCTCCCTCAAGGCAGCAGGGAGTGTTGGGACAAGATTTAATTGGTCATCAAGCTATTGAGCTGGCTCAGGAAACATTTGGCAACCAATTTGACATTTTGGGTTTAGCTGTTCTAGATCCTGGGGAGAATGACTTGGGTCTGTCTTTGTCCAAGGGGGCTACCTTGATAGGTGACTTGTCATAAGTGGTTCAAGCCTCCCTTATAGGGGATAAATCTATCACTCTTACTTCTCCTAGGTCCCTTGGCTCTTAACAAGGTACTGGTGGTACTAGGACCAGTAAGAGGACAAGGAAAAAGAAAACTTCCTACTCTCCATCTTGATGAATTTTATAATTTGGAATGTGAGAGGCTTAAATCACTCGAATAAGTAGCAGGCCATTAGAGATTTCCTGAAAATCAAGCAGCCTTCTTTTGTTTGTCTGGTTGAGACCAAAATAAAGAAAGATAATCTTTCTAGTAGTCTTTGGTTTTTTATAAGGATTGGGATACCTTATCGAATCATAATGCCCATTACAATGGCAGAGTGATTATTGCCTTCAACCCTATTGTCTTTCAGCTTATGGACTGGAGTTATTTGGTCTAATTTATCCACTGTGAACTCAGTTTTGTCCATTCTAGAGATAGTTTGTCTGTTACAGTCATTTATGCTAGTAATCTTACATTTCAGCAAAGTCTCTTGTGGAAGGAGTTAAAGGGACTAGCTTCTAAAATTTTGGATATTTAGGTGGTTGCGGGTGACATCAATTGTATCATGGATTATTCTGAGGCTCAAGGGAGGCAATTGCGGCCTAATAACCACAGGAATGAGGAGCTCCGTCAGCTTATGAGGGACTTAGAACTAATGGATTTGTGGTTTACTGGTAGGTTATTCTCTTAGAGTAATAAATAATCTGAGGATTGTTTCGTAGCTGGACAGCTGTTTAGTTAATCAAAGGTGGCTCCTGAAATACCATCACAGCTTTGCGGACTTTGGTAACCCTCTTATTTCAGATCACTCGCCTATTGTCATTAAGTTCGGCTTGTAGAGTCACTCTAGAAGAACTCTGTTTAGAATTTTTTAATTCCCTGTTGTCTTACCCTTTGTTTATGGAGGCTATATCCATAAGGTTGAACAAGGATTTTCAAGGCACCAAAGCTTATATTTGCTACCAGAAATTAAAAGCCATTAAGGCTGAGTTGATTCTCTTACAAAAACAATCCAATAGTTTAATTCTGATGGAGAAAAACCAAGCGCAGAAATCTTTATAGCATTGGTGATCCCTTTTAGCTACTCATCCTACGGACCCTCATCTTAGACATCAAGAGACCTTGGCCCTAACTTCTTATGTAGAGAAGCTCAAGGCTCACTATTCTCTTATGTAGCAAAAGTCCAGAGTTCTCTGACTTCATGAAGGTGATAGGAATACTTCCTACTTCCACAGAGTAATTTTGTCTAAAAGAAACAAAAACAGGTTAATTGCCTTAGCCAATTCTACTAACAACCTTATTACTAACCAAGAGGTTTAAAGAGTCTAGCTCATGACCATTTTAAGGCTTTGCTAGGGACGACTCCTTCTGCTTCTCCTATCTTTGATGATCTCAAGCTTCGGTTGGCCAACTCCTTCCCTTCACATTTGACAGATTCTATCAGTAGAGCAGGCACTTCTTAAGAGGTTAAGTCCACCTTGTTTGATATGAACTCGAATAAATCCCGTGGTCCATATGGGTTTAATACCCAGTTCTTCCAGCATTCTTAGGACTCCACATGAGAGATGGTCACTCAGGCAGTTATAGAATGTTTCTATTTTGGCTACATCCTGTCTGAAATGAACAAAACCTATGTAAGTCTAGTCCCAAAGGTTGCTAGTCCTGGTTCCCTTCATGATTATCGTCCAATAGCTTATTGTAATGTTATTTACAAAATTATTGCCAAGATTCTGGTTAATAGGTTCAAGGAGGTGATACCCTTAATGATTGAACATAGCTAGGCAACCTTTATTCAAGGACATAATATTGGGGACAATATTATAACAATATTATAATTGCGTAGGAATTGTTTAAAAGCTACCACTCTAAAGCTGGGATTATAAGTTGTGCTATAAAAATAGACTTTATGAAGGTTTATGATTCAGTTAATTGTACTTTCTTACTTACAGCAATGGAAACTATGGGCTTCCCTCTGACATTCTTAGGGTGGATCCGTAAATGTATCACCATAATTTCTTATGCCATCATGGTGAATAGGGAGCCATCCAAGGTCTTCAAGGCTGGCTGAGGTCTTAGACAAGGTGACCCATTATCACCTTATCTTTTTATTTTATGTATGGAAGTCTTTTACTGTTATCTATAACTAAGGATTGATGGAGAACTAGGGTTCCAATTTCATTATCATTGCAGTCAAATTGAGTTGTTTAGTCTCTCTTTTGCAAATGATTTGCTTCTTTTGTGTGGGGTTAATAGTACTTCAGTAGCCCTCTTACTGGACTTGCTTAGTAAGTTTGCTTTGATGTCGGGTTTGACCTTCAACCTTAGTAAGAGCTCTATCTTTCTATCTGTAGGAGTATATGGGCAGGTTGGTCATTTGGCAGTTTCTAGAGGCTTGTCCATCCAGCAGCTTCCTTTCAAATACTTTGGGGTGCCCATCTCTACTCGAAAGCTCTCTTATAGTGATTGCTATGCTTTAATTGCTTCTATTAACAAGAAACTTCATAATTGGTGTAGCAAACTGCTGTATTATGGAGACCGGATGCAATTGGTGATTGCCACCCTTTCTCATATGCATATTTATTGGTGCTCCCATCTGACCATTCCTAAGGGTGTAGTCAAGACGATTGATAGGATTCTTAGAGACTTCCTTTAGAGCCAGAATAGTAATAAGCTCAAGATTCCTAAATTAAAATGGTTGGATATTGGCTTGCTTAAGGAGAATGATGGTCTGGGAATTCCCTGTAATAGATTAACGGTGAAGACTCTTCTCATTAAATGTCTCTGGAAATTAGTTACTGATAAGAAAAGTCTTTAAGTTCACTGGATTAATCACTGCTACCTATCTGGTGATAGCATTTGGAATCTTAAAGTAAGCTCCAAGAATTCTTGGATGTTCAAACAAATTATTCTCTTGTAGGATGAGGTTCAGACTTGTATCCGACATAAGATAGGAAACGAGAGAAGTACCTGATTCTAGTTCGATAACTAGCACTCGTTGGGCCCTTTATATAAGCTAGAGGTGTTTTAAACCCTCAAAGCTACCATCCCTCTGTCCACTGTGATTCAAGCTTGTATTTGGAATAAGACATAGAGATGGCCAGCCCATTCTTTCAGAAGTGCTGGAATTATTATGGAAAACATGCCTACTTATAGAACAAATTTGGACAGTGAGGACACAGTCCAATGGGTTCCTAATAATAATCTCACTTTCTCTACTGTCTCTTGTAAAAATATGCTTCTGTGTCCTAGAAATAATCCAACTTGGGTTAAGCTAGTCTGGGGGTCCTCTATTCAGCCTTCTCACTCTTTCATTCTGTGGTTGGCTGTGAAGAGCAAGCTTGGTACTAAGGACTATCTCAAGTTCCCTATCTCGGATAGACGATGTGAATTTTGTCATGATAGTGTTGAAGATATTAACCATCTACTCCTTGTCTATAGGTTCTCTCAATCTTTGTGGCTTTGGATGCTGAGACTATTTAGAATTCATGGGTTGTGTTCCATCTGGTCTGAAGTCCTTGTCTGGTGGAGGACTTTGAAATTTTGAGCTAGGGGTGATCAAAATATACTCCATACGGCCATAGGTATCCTCATTTACTATATATGGAAGGATTGTAATCTAAGGCTCCATGGTGATGTAGGTAGTGGGATTGAGGAGAGCATTCAAAAGATGTGAAATGACATTAGGGAAGTGATTGAGGTGCATGGGTTGTATTATGCTATATCCCAAGAGCTAAGACTTTTATAGAGAGTGTAGGATTCGTGGCTCTGGAATAGCATGTAGGAAGTGATGGGTTGTCCTGTTGCAGGTCTGCTGGCTTTAGATGGAGTGTTCCTATATGGCAGTGCTCCCTTTTAGATCTGGTCGACAGTCTTAAATAGTGTAGGTTTATTAGTAGTGCAGGTTTATTAGTAAAGCAGGTTTGTTGGTGTTAGATGGTGCTGTTTGGGATCCCTAAGCGGCCTGTTTTCTACGGCAGCTGTAGGGTTATGTGTCCTTCCTACTGGTGTTGCTCCTCTTTACAAGTTTCGTGGCTCTGGTTGTGCTTTTTAGTTTTAGCTAAGCTTTTGGATTTGGAGTTGTCATGTTGTTTTTGCTTTGCCGTTCGTCTACCTATTAGATCTAGTCCTTGTGTTCCCTGTATTGGTTGGATTTTATTCTTTGTTTTGGCTTATTCGTTAATAGCATTTCAATTTTTGAAAAAAAAATGTTTGGTAAATTTTTTTTTTATTTTTTTAAATATAGAAAATCGAAAAAAAAAACAGTGCAAAAATAAAAAAAATAATACACTAATACAACACAAAAATAAAAAAAGTATAAAAGCAGATTTCCTTCTTAATAAACTTTAGTTTTGCAGTGGTCCCATAAATGTTCTTTTTCACATGATTCTTGCTTCAGTAAGTATTTCAAGAATTAAGAATCAATCCTAGCTATTAATATTAATCAAATTCCATATTTCTACGTAAAGCATTGAGAGTCATTTTTACTCCTTTGGGATTTTCACTAAACAAAAAATAAAAAAGGAAGTCCCTTTTGTTAGTTGGACAAAAGTTTGCTATCTTTGAGTTGCTGATATTCCTCTTGACAGAGTTTCATTGTCACCTTTTAACGATTTCTTGGGATAAATATCAAGTTTAACTTAGCCAAAGTTTTAATGCCTTTTATATATTTGGATTATTGATCTTGTTTTATGATTCTCTCAAACTTTTCATGTTTCTAGATCACTGATAATCTAACTTGTATGATCTTTATACACAAAAAATGACTAGGAATAAGTGCCTGATAAAAGGAAACAAATGAGGTTGCACAATGAATATTTTTTCGAAAATAAGCAATTCATTAAATAAAGGGATAATGTACATAAAGGGGACAAGTGCCCTCTTTACACGAAAATAACCTATGCTTTTGATCTTAGCAATACATCTATCCATCTTTACCTAACGTTTCTAGTATAAGGTTTAAATCACTACTTTCGAGTTCTACTGATGAGTCAAACATGTATTCCATCTTTGTTGTCTCATTGTAATCTCCATTCTCCCTTCTCTGTGCTTACTATAAATCTATCCATCATCACCTAACATTTCTAGTCTAATACTCAGACCGCTTGCTACCGAGTTCTTCTAGATGATCCAAACATGTATTCCACCTTAGTTCTCTCCAGATAATCTCCATTCTCACCTCTCTGTGCTTAGGTTTTTCTTTATCTGATAACATTTCATACCATCATTACAACATTTAATGGATTGTATGAGAATGGATCGACACCAAACAAGACTCCACCTATTTATAAGTTCGAACACATTTTGTTTGGGTTTTGGTTCCTCTAGATAATCTTCATCCTCAATTTTTTTTATGCTTAGGTTTTAATTATTTTCTATTAAATCTTCATGCCATTGTTCCACAAGTTCTGGACTGTCTGAGAGTGGAATTGTAGCAAACATGACTCCACCTAGATTATAAGTTTCGAAGCCCTTTTATTTTGAGTTTTGATAAATTTCATTAATCCTACATTAAAGTTGCATATGAGTAACAAAACTTCTCCCTTCTTGGATTTCAAATTCAGATCTTCCATCGGATGCTATTAGGTTATACAATCTACCCTAAATTATAAGACATAACATCCCCACCAACTGCTTAAGACTGTATTGCACTCAAAATGTAAGTTATGTGTGAAAATCTATAATCTAATTGTTTCTCTTAATTGATGCAGTATTTAAACTCTAATTTTCCTTTTTACTTTAAAAATTCGAGCATTCATTTCATTCCATATAGCATAAATTATAATATATAATGTTATTCTACCCAATTTTTTGTCTTTGTTCCTACTATACCTCTACTATAGCATCCAGTCCACAATATCCTTTAGGTCAATAAATGACAGTCTATATTACACTAGCTCCTAATTTTCTTCCATATGCCAAATACAAAATTACGTTTGCAAAACAAATGAGAGGTTGTATCAACCTCCTCATTACACAACACACATTCTTCTAAGACATTAAGATATATCCTGATTGTACTCATTGTACTCAATTTTTCCTTCATAGCCAACCAGAAAATGAATGAAACTCTCGGACTAACTTGTTTACACCAAACCACTTTACTCCAAATAACCTTGTTATCACTTTCTCTTAATAACTACCTTCAAGACCTATTTTCAAAAACTCCAAATTGACTTCAATCCACTGCACCTAGTTGTATTTATTAGTCCATAATCAGAGCCACCAATTTATTTTTCAAAATCTGTTATAGGACTTGTCAATAATATTCTAAGGCCTTTTTGACTTAGCATTAGTTGGAATTATGACTCTCAATTGGATTAACTCAGGGGCTTCATTCAGAAGACCTTGGGAAATCCAATAATCATGCTAAAAAACGTAGAAGTGCGTTCACCTATACTCCATGTTAACTCTTTTCCTATTTTGTCATTGTCCAAAAGGTATTGTATTTAAGCTGAATTCTCTAGAAGTTTTCACTTGAGATATGATGAGAGTGAATCTGTTTTACCCACAAGGCCTCTTTAACTTCCATATCCTCTTTTTCATAAACACATTATTAGTTGTTTTAATAGATAATTCTCCCAACCCTCCCTTTTCTTTTGGCAAACATATCTCCTCTTATTTCACCTTTGCCAACGATTTCCTATTGTGATCTCTTGAATATAAAAAAACTCTTCATTAGTGTTTTAAAGGTCTTAACAATATTAACTGGGAGACTAATATGACTTGACCAATAGATATGGAAGTTATTAACAATAGAGTTAATCAGTTGTATCCTCCCTGCAAAGTTTAATTTCTTATTACACCATCAAGATAATCATTTCTAAACTTTCTATAGAGGGGTTAACAATCCCTTCTAAAGGGTTTCCTAGTAGTAATAGGAATGTCAAAGTAGGTTAGAGGTGGCTTGGTGACATTTAAACCTGTGAAATTGAGCATCAAATTGGAATCCACATTCACACTAGTAGCAATATATATCATACTCTTCTCTCTATTAAAGGTATTAAGAGAAATCATTAAAGTAGTAATGGAGTATGAATCAGCCTTTAAGAAGAGAATAAGATAATCTATAAAAGATAAACTGCATATTTTTATACCTTTGCACTTAGAGTGGTACCTAAACCTGTCATCTTAATGAATAAGAAACTTAGATAAATTTGTGAAAATTTCTACTCTAAAGTAAAGAAGTAAGGGGACATAAAATCCCGTTGCCTATATCCCTTTCCACTTTTGATGGTGGTTGAAGGCTATTCATTAATTAAAACTCTGTAGGTGAGAGTAGAAATACATTACTCTATCCACTCGATAAAAAATATAAAAAACCAAATGCTCTGAAGTATTTAACATCAAACTCCATTTTGCTCTATCATAAGCTTTGTGAAAATCCACATTAATTGCACGATATCGACTAGAATTTCTCTTATTATAATTCTTGAAGAATTTGTATGCTAACATGATGTTATACAATGTATTCCTATCTTTAATAAATTCTCATTACGATGAATCAATGATGGAATTAAGCACCATCTTCAGTCTGTTAGCAATCAATTTAGGTATGATTTTATATAGTATTGCAACAAGTAATAGGTCTAAATTCATTGAAGGTACTCGGATTGTTTACTTTAGGAATTAAACAAATAAGGTTTATATTGATCTCTTGAAGCATCCTTCATTCATTGAAGAACTCCATTAAAAAATCTATAATAGTTCTTGTAGTACTATCCCAAGTTTGATGGAAGAAAAAGATATTAAAGCCATCTAGACCCGGTGCCTTATTTAAGTTAAGATCAAATAATACTTTCTCCACTTCTTGCTTTTGAATAGGTCTAAATAGTAACTCCAGTTGTTGTTGGGATAATCTATCTTATACTAGACCTTGGATATTCTGTAAAAATGATAGGTTAGAAGAGGAAGAATAGGCCTCTATAAAATAGTGTTCCGATTCCCTACATAATTCTAATTAGGATGAAGTCCAAGAACCATCTTTCTTTTAAATAATAGTCAATTTGTTTTTATTATTCTTTGATAACACATCATTATGAAAAATTTTGTATTCCTATCACCATCCTTTAACCATTGAATCTTTGATCTTTGTTTCATTAAAGAATAATGATTTGCCACAACCTAGTTATGATCTGACAAGGCAGTTCTCTTTACATGTCATCATCTGGGTTACTATATGGTTTTGCTAGAATATTTATGAGCCTGTCTCTAACTTTATTAATTGCTTCAATGGTGTTCCTAACTTGCTTAGCATTTAACAGTTTTAAGTCCTTCTTGATAGATTGCATTTTCCTCATACATATGTATTGTTTATGTCCCCCCATATATATGTTAAGACCTCTTGCCACTGTCTGATTAAAACCTTCCACATTAGTAAGATAATTATTGAACTAAAATGGGTAGTAATTCCTTGCACCTTGGCTATATTCTAGAAAAGAATGGTGGAATATATCCCACTTTGTTTATTACTCCATGTATAAAACATCCCTTCCATTTTAAGATCCTCCATAAGATAATCTTTAAGATCTTTAGTGTGACTTCTCAAGCTGGCATGCCCTTCAGCTTTAGATGGGTATCTTATACTATTAAAATCTCCCAAAATGAGCCAAGATTCCTTCATCCCTACTCTAGTGTTTTGAATTTTATGCCATAGTGTTGATCGTTGAAATTCTAGGTTAAAAACATAAACAATAGATAATTGCACCTTTCTCTTATCTGGTTTCAAAGTGATGCTTAGGTAGATTAATTGAGTAGAAATATTGATATAATTAACTTCTACAAAATCTAAATTATAAATTATTATAACTCTCCCATAAGGGTGACTTTCATGGTTAGTTATTATCCTCCATTCCTCTTTCAAGAAGACAAGGTCTTTACATCTATCTTCAGTTAGTTTAGTAACCAATATTCCTAATAGCCAAGGTTTATTGAGATACAAAAAGTCTTGCAAAGCCTATTACTTGTTAAGGTAGTTAAGCCCTCTAACATTCTAAACAATTATTGACATCCTATAGAAGAAGAAGAAGCTACACTATTCTTCTTTCAATTAGTTATTCTCTTTGAAACGTTCTTTTCTTTCATATGTTTAGGGTTATGCAGATTCAATTCACCTCCTCCTTGTTCATTAAATTTTTCCTACATTTTCTCATGCAAGGAATCTAGATTTAGGGCTTCAAATTTTTTAGTAGTTACTTAAATTTCTTGTGGGCTTAGCATGGGATTCTGTACATTAGTTATTACTTGTATATCATTCTTGAATTTGAGTACACCTCAGTGGAATGGTAGATAGATAAGTCATAATTCATTTAAAGAGTATAACTAGTAAAAAAGTAAGGATAAGCTAGAGTTTACAAATTTCATTTAGACCTCTAAAATTTTTAAAATTCAATAAATCGTAAATTTGAATTAGACACTTAAATTCAAATTATTAACTTAACAAGAAACTTACTTAAAATACATAGTTTACAAATTATAACATGTAATCAACTTTTGGATAAAAGAGAGTGCAGTTACGATGAATTGAATAGATAAAAATTAATATTTTAAAATTAAATCAAATATCAAATCAATAAAAATTAAAGTTTAAAGATTCATTTGTTATTATATTTATATAAAATTAGTATAGAATAAATAAAAATAAAAATCACAAGAATGAATAAAAATAAAATATAGAATAAAGATATTGTATTAAAATAAAAATACATACTATTTATTATATAAAATCAATTATTATTAATAATAATTTAACTTAAATTTAACATGAAAATTTAAATAACAATCAAATTTATACTTTAAAAGGATGTGTCTCATCATTATTAAAAATTATAATTATTTAATGCTATTTTAAAAATCATAAACTACCTTAATATTATTTTAAGAGTCATAAATCGCAGTATGTTGATATCTTTTATCATATTTAAATAAATTATAAATCGATAATATGTAAAATTATTTTTATTATAATATATTGTTCTCTTATTTTTTTACATATATTTAAAATAAACGAAATTTTAACTTATATTGTTTAATTAATATAGTGTTAGAACCTAAATATGACACTGTTGACTTAAACAGATTTACCTAATTAAGATTTTTTCTAATTACATATGTTTTTGTAAGCATATTTTTGTTTCATTATTTTTTATTTTAATTATAATAAAGATGGCTGACTTTACTTGATTAAATGGAGAAAAAGGATGTTTTTTTTAAAGAATAATCAAGCCTTTTAAAAATCAAAAGGAAGAATTTCCAAACCATGTGACAAAGACATCTAGATCAGAAAAGTATAAGAGGCCTCTAGGCTATTCCATTTCCAGTTTCACTTTCTTTGATCTGGTTCGTTTTTAAAGATTCAATAAAACTGGCTAATTTATGTTTTAATCGGCCGATTTATATTTTAATTGGCCAATTTTAATCAAATCAGTTGACTAACTTTTAGTTAACTCAATTAAACCTACTACAACTCAGTCCTAATTCATTAACAAAAACCAATGTTTTTAAAATTAAATTGGATATCGAACCAATAAAGAAATGAGTTTAAAGTTTAAAAGTTTAATTTATATTAGATTATTATAAAATCGATATTGAACTGGTATAAAATAATAAATTGTATAAATTATAAAAAATACAAATATATGATAAAATAGAATATATATTCGAAATAAAAATAAAATATCAGGACTCATTAACATCTAATCAATTAATAATAATTCTAACTATTGAATTTAAGTAAAATATTTAAATTAGAACAATAATTAAAATTGTATCTTTAAAAAAAGCTGTGCCTTATTTTCGTTTAGAAATTCAAAATTTTAATATTATATAAAAATTAATATTTCATAATTTTATTCAAAGGTATTTGTATTAATAATTTTTATTATATATTAAATATACTATTTTTATATGCATAAAATTATTTTTTAAATAATATATCAATCTTTGACAAGAAAATAGCAATAAATATTATTAATTTCAAGATAGCAACTATCTTATAATTTTTAAGAAAATATAATTTTTAATACAATATCTTTTTGAAGTTAAAAAATAAAAGTAAAGATAAATTAATAAAATATAAACAATAAGCCTAATTAAATGAAATGTGCCAACTTTATATTCTGTAGCAGTAAAGGCATATGAAAGCTAATGTGGCAACTTCATATTCTATAGCAATAAAGGCATATGAAAGCAAGTAAAGCAACGTTCGTAGTCTCTCTCTTCAAGAAAAAGTAAAAGGCTTGTTAATTTTATCCTTTTTCACCTGCAATTCAATGTTCTAGATATCTTATCCATACCGGTATCGAATTTAGTTTTAAAATGATATTATATTAGTACCGATCAATATTGATACTATATTAATATCAGTTTTAGATAGTTTTTTAAAATTATAAATTAATTTTTAAATTTTATAAAATTTGTAAAATAATCTCTCAATATATTGTGTTGTATGGT
>JAOXYD010037506.1:0-13860 GCA_028565735.1 Pinacopodium congolense | reverse complement strand
TAATCAACTTAGCCTAGAATTCTAATTCTCTAAGCTAGACAATCTGAGCTTAGGAGATTATACCTTAGGCTAGTCGTTCTCTAGTTGTTAATGCTATCACGTCGTTAAATCTAGAGAGCTTATTCTAGGTTTCCTCGTGATTAGGGATAGGTTTTCTATCGTATAGGACCTATCTAAAAATGGTGGAACAGAGGGTTTGACAACCTATTTGAATGTATAGGCTAGCATCTTCCACCAATCGCAAGTTATCTATTTCAATGATTGATTATAAGTCTATAATTCCTAATATATCTTCCGCCCAGCTTGCGTATTTCTTGTTTGTTTCTTCTTTGTTTGTCTCTATTTCATTAATTATCCGTAGTATTTAGTTTTGATTTCTTTGCTTCTAAGGGTTTTGTTCTCTTTTTAGTAACATTAGAGATAGTAATTCACTCTAGGTCTCTGTGGGATCGATCCTAACTTGCTCTAGCTACTTAGTTAGGTAGGTTAGGTACTTTTATTATTTGGTAGCTTATGACGAGCTCACCATGCTCCTTGCATATTGTTGAACTGCTTGGAGAGTGTTGTAATCTGAGCTTGTAGTGCTATTATTGAGTCAACTAGTATCATCCTTTTTTTCTCTATTAGCCCTAACCTACTCCTCTCACTTGACCACATGCAACTATGGCTTGCCAACTCTTTCAAAAGTTCATGAGTTTCCTCAATGGTTTTCCTCATAAAAGATCCCCCAGCATCTGCATCTATAGTCCCCCTAGTGTTCTTAGTAACTTCGTTATAGAACGTCTATATTAAGAAGTCTCTTAGGAGATTGTGGTGCGGGAAGCTCCTTTGGAACTCTTTAAACCTCTCCCAAGCTTCATATAAGGATTCCCCATCATTCTGTTCAAAATTAGTGATTTCTTTGATAATTCTCATTGTCTTGGTTAAGGGGAAATACTTGGCAAGGAAGGCTTGGGCTACTTGCTCCCATGTAGTAATCTGAGTTGAGCTGAGCGAGTTGTACCATGCCTTTACTTAATCTATCAAAGAGAATGGAAAGAATCTGAGCCTCATAACATCATCAGACATTCCATTGAACCTCAATGTTTCACAAATCTAAAAAAAATTTGATAGATGGGCGTTAGGATCTTCATTGGGTAGTCCATAAAACTGTAAACTACTCTGAATTATGTTGAGGAGTGCAAGCTTGATCTCAAAATTATTTTCTTGAACTGCATGCCTTGCAACTCCTTGAGGGATAAGCCTTGGCCTCATGAATCCATTAGTGTCCTCTCATCTCCTCCTTGTTCTCCTTCTTTCGCCATATTTCTCTGTATATTTTCTTGGTGATTCGCTCTTTTTGATTCTCGTTCATGCCTTATTATATGTAACAACTCTTAGTCACTAAGTTCGGTAGACCTTCGCGTACTCCTTGTGTTTATGGATCTATAAAAACAGAAGAAAAAGTATCAAAACTCTTAAATCAAATGCAAAACAAACTACTAGTTTTTTGCTCAAAACCGCAAGTATATGGGTCGTAATTCATAGTAAAAAACGGATATTAATCCCAGAAGGATTGAGTTTAGTCACCACTTAATTTAGGTTCTACTTTATTTAAGGAACAATTTCAGATATTATTGAGTTGGAAAATAAAATAAAATAAAATAAACCAAAAATAACAACTAATTGAGACGAAGTGTAGGAATTTGATAACCAAAGTTTAATATTAGGAGTCGTTCTATCCCTATTTTATTTCCCTCCTTACTTAATGATCTAATTTTGTTCAATCCAAGACTTTCTAATGCTTAATTACCCTCTCTCAAGGTCCAATTAACTGTCTTTAACAAAATAGATTACGATTAATTATGCTATCTCTAACCTTATTAACTTTTCGTAACCATTCAACTAGATATTAAGCAATCTTATAGGTAATTTTCAAAAAATAACCAAGATCTCTCTTCACCAACTTGTAAAAACCTGAATATGTATAGGTCTATTTGAAGTTGACTCTTGTTGTACTACGCAACACAAATACCCAATTTACTCTATCGGTCTATTGCAATGATACCCAACTCACCCTCTCGATCTATTTTAAGGTTTAAGCTCAATACATATCACAAACATCAATTCATTGAATTAAAAAGCAAGAGTTCTAAAAAATAGCTCAAGAACAACTCGTAAAGTAATTGGTTGATTATAATTACAAAAATTCCACCAATAATCATGTTTTCCATGCTAAAAAGTAATAAAGAGAAGAAGAAAAATAAACTAGATGGAGCCCTCAATGTCTTCTCTTCACTCCAAGAAAGCTAGAAACTTGGTTGTTGGGTCGTCTTGATGATTTCCAAAGAAGAATGTGCTTTTTTCTTTTAGGTGCCACCAAAAACCTCCCCCTTTGCCTCTTTTGGATGTTGCCTACTCAATGTTAGAGACTCTTAGGGTTTTGAGCCCTTAAATATGTCCAAAAGAGGGTGTAAATACTTAAACTTTTAACTGATCCAAGCATCAATCTCGCTGTTATAATTATGGCCTATCACAATCGTGAAAGAGGATAGTCATCCAAGGAGAGTCACAATCGTGACAAAGAGCAGTTAAGTAGTGGGGGTCACAATTGTGACTTTAATCCTGCATCTTTGATCACACTCCACTCTTTTGGCCATAGCCCCTTCTCCGAACCTTCGATTGACTTAACATTTGAACTGGATACTCCTACCATCTTGATCATCCTCTCCATCAATTTTCATAAATATTTGAGTTCTAAAAATCCACTTAATGGGCCATCAAAGTCACCTGCATAATGTTCAAATTTAAAATCCTATTTCCTACAAAACCAACAAATAAAGCACATCAAAATATTCATCAAATATGCTTAAAATCCACCCTTAAACACTAAACAAAATAAAGAAACACTTAAACACTTCAAAGATCATGCAAAGATGCAAATGATGTAAAAGATGAAATAAACTAAAGTTAGAACACACAAAGAAATACTTCAAAAACCTAAAAATAATATAAAAACATAATCTAAGAGCACACTTTCCAAAACTTATAAGCAATGTCCAAAATCATACATTTAAAAAACATTTTAGACATTTGTCAAAAAAAAAAATTGATTTATGAGATGCTGGTCATGAATTGGATGATGAGCAAGAAGTGAAAGCTGTAATTTGTATGCTACCTTAAAGTTAAGAGTATATAAACATGCATTTGACATAGAATAAGAACTTTAAGACGATGGTGAATGGAAAAAGGCACCTCAAGTTAAAGAAGAATGCATTGAAACTTTCAAAGTGATTTCTAAGTTATACACCATTGCTTTTAGTTTACACAGAGCTATAAACATGAAGCATAAGAATCATAATGGGCCTAAGTCGAAGAGAATAAAAGAATTAACCACAATACTAAAGATTCACAAAAGACCAAGTGGAACTTAGAAAAGTAAAATGTCCCTTTAGAAAGATAAACACAAAAAGAGTTGAGTGTTATAATTATGGCATTAAGGGTCACTTAACTCGCGATTGTGGTGAGTCTAAAAACGAAATAATCCTATAACATGGAAATTTGATTTGTGAATGTCTCTTATTCTATCTTTTAAATTTAATTACATCTTTAAATTGGATCATAGATTTAGGAGAAACTAACCATATAACGAGGGATAGGAATGCTTTTGTGGAATTCTATAAAACCTTATATAGAACACATTAGATTTATTTATGATACAACTTAATGATTGTTATCTAAGGATGTGACATATGTAAGTTAGATATACACGTGGCCATTCTCTAATTTTATATGTAGAATTATTTACTCCAAAGATTCAATGAAATCATATATTGATGTTGGAATTATTGAAACCTAGTTTCAATATAAACTTCCACAATGGTGAAATGAATTTGATTCTTGGAACATTATTATGGTCATAGTATTATGTTAGATGGTTTTATTTTCCTAGACATTATTAATGAAAAAATATTATTAGTTATTCTTTATTCACTTCATCTAGTGAGTCGATGTTGATACAATTTTATAACATATTAGACTATAATCAATTGGTCAAAATTAAAAAAATTCAATTAGCAATATAAGGCCTGTAAGTCCTATGACACTCAAAAGGGGGATGAATTGAGTGTTTAAAAGTTTATTACTAAATTAATTAATCTAAATAACCTAAGCCAATTTTAACTATATGAAATATCTAATAAAAATTCAACCTATAGGATATGCCAATGCTTATATAAAAACTAATAAACTGTAATCATAAGATTTATAGAGGTTTACCTACTCCAAAGATAGACTATGTCTTCTCTCCAACTATTTATTGGAAATCCACTAAAAAAAATCTTACTTTAAATGGGTTAACAGTAGCCTTTACAATCTTAATTGTAAGGGTCAAGAGGAACCCAACACAATCTTATTTCAAGAGTGAAGAGTAATCCAATAATCTTGTTTAAAAAGTTCAAGAGAAAACCCAATAATCTAGGGGCACTGTACATCAGTTGACCTAATTACTGTACATAAGTTGACCAAACATAGTTCAACTGAAATACTATATGACAATCAATTGAACCTTGTAAAACTTGTATAAAAACTGCCTAAAACACTACAAACACATATCCTTTCAACTTTAATTCAATTCCAAGAAGTTATACATCTTTTCTTAAATAATATGTGATACCAAGATATGTAAATTAAGATAAAAAAACATGAAATGCCTTGGTTATGAAACTTTTCATTCTTAAACAACTTTAAAACTTTCAAAATTTTCTTAAACCATCCTTAAACCAAATTTCAAATCATAATTTGATTTAAAAAATTTAAATACACATGAAAAACATTTTAAAAACACTTAAACAACATCAAGAGGTATAATTTAACATAAATCATCATATGACCTCTTGACTATGTTATATTATGCTAATGAAACATTCTAAGATGATTTCTAATATGTCATTATTATAATAAAATTCAAATAAAAAATACCAAATAATAAACCTAAACCTAACTAAACGTTACTATGTAATAGGGTGATCCTTGAGATCCTCTAGTTAAATAGTGTTGTAACTAAGGTGTTAGCCTATAGGTTCCAATAAGCTCTGAAACCTTAGTTCCTCTAGTTTATGTAAATCTAACAAGCTTTAAAAATGCCCCTATCTTCACTATAACCTAGAAAAAGCTCTCTAGATTTAATAGTGAAGATACATTAGGTACTAAGGAATGACTAACTTAAGCCACTAACACACAAGTTCAGAAAGTGTAACCTAAAAGGATGGGACCCTAGACTGGTTGTTTAAGTATCTTATGAAATCTAACTAATTTATTGATACTTTTGGAAATCGCCAAGGAGAATTATGTATCACATGTACAATCCTATAAATTATGTAATTAAATAAAAGATGACCAAGACTAAAGATAATACTTAATTCATTTCATTTAACCAAAGCCCCAAACCAACCTAAGCTTAAGACATCTATTCCAATATAGCTCCATCCTATTCTCACAAATAATCACCCCCTTATCCCTAAAATAACTTCAAATCCCTAAACACCTAACCACTCATAATTAAATTAACCTAAAAAAAATACTAAATAGACACAAACCATACTTAACTAAATAAAACCAAAGCTAAAAAATTTAAAGCACCAAAGGAAAAAACTCAATTTAACACTTAATTTAACACAAACACAAATTACTTAAGCTATTCAATTAACTAAAACTTACTTTAACAAAACTAAAACAAATACTATAAAAAAAATTTTTAGCACATGTAAATTGAAAAATCCATTGAAATTAAACAATTTAGAGCCTAAGAATTTACACAAATCTCATTTATAAAATAAAATTTATTTCGCAAAAATAAAGAACAAATAAAACCCAAGCTTAAACTAATGAAATTAATGCTGGAAACATAAAGAACTATAATTAAACTAATTTCAAAAGCATTCAATAGTTGAAAATAAAGCAATAGCTAAACTAATGAAAAGTTTGGACAAGATTATGAAATAAACAAAAAAACTCAAGGAAAATCTAGACAAAAGATACTAAGGGGAATAATGTAAAGAAATAAAATGAAAATCGTAAGGAAAAGCCTACTGCCATCTTATTCCAGGAGAGCTTCACCCTTAGTAACGTGTCTTCCTCTTTTCCTTACAAAACCCCACTCTTGTTTTAAAAGGAATTGTTTTTGCTATTACTTTAGTGCAGAGCTCCTCTCTTAGAAAGCTAACTTTGAACTTTCCTTCTTTTAGCCATATCCCTAATGCCATCCTTTACTTAAGTTTTAAAAGCTTTAAAAAGTTTTTTCCACTTCTTCTTAGGGTTGTGTGTAGCCCCTTATGCTTGTTTTTTTTTTTCTTGTAAAAATATTGTCGCACCTATCAATGAAAGCCCTTATCTTTATTAATTTGCTGCCTTTTCTATCAAGCTTTTAAAACCTTTTTTTTTTCAAGCTTAAAACTATGCTCCTTTCTCCTTTCTCCTTGCATTTTGCATTTTGCTTTTTTTCCCCAAAATTGATATAATATTGACTTTTGCTCTATAATTCATCCAAAAAGTGGTAACCTATTCATTAAGCAAAATATAGCAAAAATTAATCATTTTTTAACAAAAAAGAGGAATGAAATTACATGAATTTGCATATAAAAATATAATAAAGCTCATTCATATTATAATGACTAAAACTACAATTCAAAACCTATAGGCAAATGTTCATGCAAATAGGACATGATATGATACGCAAATGTGAGAGCCTTTCCAAGCATTTATAAATATTAAGTTTAGGAAACTTACATTGTAAGGCACTTTCCTAAAAATAATCAAACTTGATCTTCTCTTTAATACTTCAATACTTGTTATATTCTTTATTTTCTTGAAGAATTCTGTTTTACCTTGGTTCCACTGCATGTAATTCCATTTTATGCATTAATCTATCTTTATAATGCATAAAAACTCAAACATTAGTAACAACAATATTTTATCGTGATCAAAACACATGATTGGGACCTCCCTTGATTCAACAATTTCTCCTTTTTTAGTTATGTCAAAACATGTTATATTAAGTGTAAATAAAACATCTATGCAACACATTCTTTGTAAATGCATAATGTATTATGAAATGATATTTCTCTTCCCCTTTACACTTAAAAATGTTATTACACCTTAACATCAAACTTCTCTCTTCTCCTTTTTGACATCACAAAAAAGAATATCAATTATAACTAATTCCTAAAACTTACTCTCCCTTAATTTTAGCATCTATAAAAAAAACCAATTGCATATAATACTCTCAATAAATGTATGCAATTATGTATTATGGGACAAATATGCATGTAAAAGGAATAAGATAAACAAGATGCTTTATAAATAACATATCATTATGCTTCAAGAATGCATATATTCCTACACTATGCACAAAATGCTTAAAAAATGCCTAATATTCATCTTTATGCATCGAAAACATATATTATGCACCTTTTGTGTACCAAAAGCATATATTATGCGATTTAAAATCAAAGGCATCTGTTTATGCATATTTTACATCAAAATCAACCATTATATAGCTTTTGCATTAGAAACATACATTATGCATCAATACCATGAAAAATTTTAATAATACATGAAAAACCAATTGAAATATGTCAAAAAGATGTACTCCCCCTAATATATGCTTTCCAAAAATTTTATTCGTGTAAGGAGAAAGTCCTTATCTTAAAACTTTTTCAAATAATTTGTACAACCTTAAAGGTGATTCCAGTTGAAAAGAAGTTATACCACTTGTAAAACATGATACCCATTATAAAAATGTAATGCCAATTGATACCAATTGAAAGAAAATGATAACAATTAAAAATAGAAAGATATGCGTCCAATTGAAAAAAATGATACTAATTGCAAAAATTATTTAATGAAATATGAACAATGCAATATTTTCTGAACAAGTCATATACTAAATTCAATTTAATACACCAATTTCAAAAATCATGAAAATTTTTTAATAAAATGTTATAATTTCAAAAAATATTTAATGACTTTAATACCAAACATGCAATGGCTCCCCCTAATCAAATGAATCCATTTTTCAATCTAAAACATGTATAGTAAGGCCAAAATTTTCAATTAAAACATAAATGTTCAAAAATCAAGTAAAGCTATATATCATCATATAAGGACATAGGAATACCTCCTTTTGCATAACCATGTGATACCAAATTCCTTACTCCTCATTTGGTTGAATAAATTTTCTTTGGTAAGCTCATGTAAAGGTTATTGGTGATGTTTCCACCTCCACTTTAAAGTTGGAGATAACATCTTTCTTTTGTTTCCTAGCTTGACACCAATTTTCCACCATTTGAAGTTGACCTACAAAACAAAGAACTAATGGAGTCTAAGTACCTATATTAACTTAGGTCCTTAAGGTTTAGGATTTATTCCTTTCTTAACCCACATTTGAGAAGATTTCTTAAACATCATTTGTTTAATAAAAAATTTTTTCTAAATTGCCAAGTTTACTACAAAATTTACAAACATATGTAACATCATGCATATCATCATGAAACCTATGATCTTGATGCATAAATGCATCACTTCTATCAAAAGAAGCTTTTTTAAGATGATAATTATGCATATAAAAAACATGGGAATGCATCACACTATTATGACAATGAAATATTCCATTTTTTTCTATCATAAAGACATAGATGCATTTCTTGGTCAACATGCTTAATGTAATTTTTTATTTTTTTGGTCTAGCATAAGTATTAGACATATTCCTAGATGGATCAAAATGTATATCGGGTGCGTGTGAGTGAATTGGTTGAAATTGTCTCCTATATGGCCTAACATTATGCATATTCTTTTCATGATGATATGGCTTCCTAAGATGTGATTGATACATGTTCCTAGCCTTAACAATATGCTTGTAATGAGTATGGGAATGTAAAGACTAAAATTGCTTAAATTGAGGGCCTAGATGTATTCAGGTATTTTATTTGATGAAATTGCCTCCTAAGATGTAAATATGATCTATTCCTAGGGTTATGCACATGCATATTAGAGGCATGATAAGTTTTACGACCTCTTTATCCTTTTTTTTAGACTAAAATGTAACATTATGAGATGGTTGTGCATTCCTAAAAAAATTATGTCTATTTTTACTTATATATGCATCCTTCTTGTCTTTTGTCCTAAATGCATATATGAATGCATGATGATTGTCCATCTTAGCAAGTAATTTAGATAAAGATATAACATTCTTAAAAGATGGCCTAGTATGAGCTTTATATGTGGATGCACCAATGTCTAACGAGGGCTTTCACCTCTTCATTTAAGTTTTTGCCTTTTACAAAAAAGGTTTTAGCATCTTTAGAAACATTTTCATCAATAAATCCTAAACCATGCCTATCATTGGAAGCCATTGGCCTCCTAACATGTAATCTAACTTTTCTTTGTTCTTTACTAATTTAGGCAATGATTTTTTTAGGGCATCCACTTCCTTTTTCAAAGATTCATTTTTATGCATCAACTTATGCTCATTATCATGCATGCCAACATCCACACTTTTAGACTCTATCAAGGCATTTATTTCATATTTTAATCTATCAACTTCTAAAATGCATGCATCATTAGATTTCAACATGTCACACAATTCATCTTTCAACTTCTCATTCCCATGCCAACATTCACCAAACTCCTTTCTCAAACAATCATTCACATTGATCAATCTATCATTCTCAATCACACAATCCTTTAATTTTTCACAAAATCTTTCTATTTGGAAGAAAGCTTCTTCATTTTCGATCTTAGAGCTTTTGCATACTCAACCAATTCATCATGAGAGATTTCATCATACTCCACATCATTTTCATCATCACTTAAATTTGGTAGCTCAATGCTTTCCTTTTGAACATTTTATGACGATGATGGAGCCTCTTCCACAAAATCTATAAAGAATTCATTCTTTACTTCTTCTTCTTCTTCTTCTTCTTCTTCTTCTTTGGCCTCTTCTTCCATTATCCCATTTTTCATCCTCTTTTTCAACTTCCTTCACTTCCTTCACATTAATTCCTTCTATATATTTTTTTCAAGCTTACACCAATTTTTAAAATTATATTTGAATATGGATACTTTATAAAAAGGAATTCCTATCTAATGCATCATATATGGTATGTATGGCCTTTTTCATTCAAAGAAAGAACTTCTTTATCATTTGAAAAGACATTAGAACCATTTGAAATAAATTCTCCAAAATGAAAGTCTTGTCCCACAATAAAAAATTTAGTCCTAATTTTCTACATCAAGAAATCATTTCCATAAAAAAAGTGGTGGCTTATGGATATCTAATCCCTCTTGACTAAAATAAAGTGCCATTTACAATCTTCACTCATAATTTTGTTTGAAAATATGAAAATATGAGATCAAAGTTTTAATACCAATTATAAACCCAATAACACTCAAGGGAAGGGAGAAGGGGTTAACTGGGTGTTAAAAAATTTCTTACTAAATTAAAAAATCTAAATATCCTAAGCCAATTTTAACTATATGAAATCTCTAACCAAAATTCATCCTATATGATATACCAATGCTTATAAAAAAACTAATCAAATTTAATCAATAATAAAGAAAACACAAGAGAATAAATATAAAGGAGACAAGGTAAGGGATGAACACCAATATTTATAGAGGTTCCCCTACCTTAAAGATAGACTACATCCTCTCTCTAACTATTTGATAGAAATTAATTAAAAATAATATTACTTAAAATGGGTGACAAGTTACCCTTACAATCTTGATTCTAAAGGTTAAGAGGAGCATAATAAAATATTACTTCAAGAGTAAAGAGTAACCTAACAATCTTGTTCACAAAGGTCAAGACGATCCCAACAATCTAGTTCAACAAGGGCTAAGAGAAACAAAATATAATCTTACTTTAATGGATGAAAGTACCCCCTTCAAACACAATTGGAATATAGAATTTTTAACTTCACATACCAGCACCTAAACTCAGGCTAGCTAAGCCTCAATTCAATATTATATAGCTTATCAAACCATAATAAAAAAAATAATGCAAGATAAGGGCTCAAATACAACCAATGCAATGCTTATGCCTTATACATTCCCTAATGCTCATACATGACATAAATTAATCGAATTCACATACAGTAATCACAATAACTCAAATATTATTTACCACAAACAAAGAGAAACCTATCAAATCTATTTTAATGGAAAATAGCAGCCTAAATCTCAATAAAAAATTAACATAAACAAATCACCAAGTTAAGTAACCTAGAAAACACATTTTATGGTCTTTCAATGAATCTCATGCAATAAAATTGATTATGAAATTCCTAAAAACAATAAATAATATGTTAAGTCTCCTAGCGCCTCAAAAGATCATACACAATCAAATTTATGCAACAAAAATGAGATTATAGCATCAAATCACCATATGCAAATAATATGAACACAAGCTGTTAAATTAGACAGTATTTTTGTTCCAGTCTAGAAACAAAAGATTTTAACTAATCAAAAAGATATAAAATAAAAAAAATAAACCTATTGGAACTTGAATCAATCAGTTAAAAAAATTTCAATAATAAAAAAAACTTAATGCATCAAATAGGAAGTTTAAATCAAGAGACAACTATAAACATCCATAAGTTAAAATAAACTGTCAAACTTCTAGCCCTATAAATAAATGATTATAACCTTATAAAATCAGGAAAATAGGTTAGAAAACTTCTTGGAAGATAAGAAAACACAGTTACAATGGATATATGAAATTTCAAATAACAAAAATCTAATTTAGATAGTCAAGGTTGAAGTAAAATTACTATGACTCCAAAATTGGACAAATTATGAGCACTTTGTCTATTTAGAGCTCAAACTAATGTTATAAGAATAAAGAAATCAAGGCAAAATCTCTACCATACATTTGGAGACATAAATAAATAGAAAAACAACAAATTTAACCACCTAGAAATTGATTAAAATAAAGAAAAATGAGAATGAACTAAGAATAGTAAAAATAAAGGTAGCTTAGGCATATATCAATATATAAGCTTTTACCTAACGAAATCCAACCCTATAAATGCCCAAAAAAAAAAGGGCTCATGAAAACTCTTAAATATGCACACAAACTAAAAATAATAATTTTTTAGTTATAGAAAAAGGATTAAATTATTTAAAAAAAAGAGAAAGAGCGATGAAACAATGAAAAACAAAATCTAGATAGCTTTTGAAGTTCTTAAGAATTTGAGCTTGTAAATTTATTTTAGGAGCATAAATATTTAAAAAAATAGTTTAAGGCTCTTATTTAAAGTGTTATGGAGTAAGCTGAGTTGTTGTAATGGAAGAATGGATGTTAGAGGTGAGAGAAGTAACAGAAAAAAAAAAGATGCACAATTTGGAAAACTTGTTGTTACATTACTATGCACTATACATCGTTCAACATAACTATTATACATAGGTTGTCGGAATATAGGTTAACTGAAGCACTATACAAAGGTCAATATAGCCTTGTCAAGCTTGTATAAAAACTATCCAAAACTCTACAAACCCATATCCTTTCAATTTTAATTCAATTTAAACAACTTATAGATCATTACCTATGTAAAATATGTTACCAAGACATGTAAATTAAGATTAAAAAAACATGAAATACCTTGGTTACGAAAATTTTTCATTTTTAAATAACTTTAATACTTTTAAAAATTTTTGTAAATCATCCATAAACAAAAATTCACATCACAATTGGATTAAAAAATAATTAAATACACATAAACAACATTTTAAAAACACTTAGACAACATAAAAAATTATACTTTAATAAAAATCATCATATTGCTTCTTGATTATGTTATTTTATACTAATGAAGAATTCTAAGACAAGTTCTAATATGTCAATGTTATGATGAAATTCAACTAATCACTAAAATCATAATTCAAAACCTATATGCAAATGTTCGTCCAAATATGACATGATATGACATGCAAAAGTGTGAGCCCTTTTAAGCATTGATAAAGATTGACTTTAGGAACTTACATTCTAAGACACTTTACTAAAACTAAACAAACTTCATATTCATGTCTTGATCTTTACTTTAATACTTCAATACTTGCTCCATTCGTCATGTTCATGATGAAGGCTTTGCTACCTTGGTTCTACTAATGTTATTCCACTTTATACATCAATTTAGCTTTCTAATGCATCAAAATTCAAATAATAATAATAATATTATTATTATTTTTCATCATCAAAAGCAATCATTGGAACCTCCCTTGGCTCAGCAAGGGCTACTAAATCGATTTTAACTCAAGTATTTACTCACTTATAAACAATGTATATCTGGTAAAATGACAAGAAAGGGAGTATGAGCTATGTATCCGTTGTAATTAATTAATTATAACATTTATTATTCAATAAATGTAAGGGTAAGTCATGAGGTTGTATGTTTTATCACTTTTACAGGTGATTGTACTTAATATAGTCATGTTTATTTAATTTGTCACAAATCAGAAGCATTTGATTGCTTCGTAAAATATATAAATTTGGTGAAAAATCAATTACATCATAAAATAAAAGTGTTAGCCCCATGGCACCCAAGAGGGGGGTGAATTAGGTGTTAAACATTCTTTCAGAAATAAAACACTTTAAATACCTTAGGCCAATTTTAATTATATGCAATTTCTAAACCAAAATTCAACCCAAAATGGAAGACAAACTTTATGCCAATATCAAGCAATAATAAAGCAAACACAAATGCTCAAATATAATGAGAGAAGGGAAGAGACGAACACCAAGGTTTATAGAGGTTCGCCTACCCCAAAGATAGACTACGTCCTCTCTCCAACTACTTGTTAGAAATTCACTAACAATAATCTTGG